>ML801917.1:156802-166928 GCA_009831015.1 Picea engelmannii | reverse complement strand
CCTATCCCAAGTTGTTCTTAAGGGGGGATGTTAGGATATTTAGACACTTAGGAGTTAGTTAAGATCTACTTGGTCTAATATGTCGTTAAGTAAAAGTGTGTTTCTTTAGTATGCATTAGTATGCATTTGTAGTTAGGCAATCCAACGGTCACGATATGTTCCCGACATAGAGTGATCTGACAGTTCATACTCTCCTCGATCTTAACAACCATTGATCCGTGGCTTAACACCCGATTGGTCCATGATATCTATTTAAAGAGCATGGAGGGTCATTTGTCGATGATCGATTGTGAGAAATTCTCTTGTAAAATCTCTCTGTAATCTTTTTCTTTGCATTAATAAACTGCTCCAAGTGGCTGCGTTGGCTGGGGTCATGGATGTTTCCCTGTAGGCGTTTTACCACGTGAAAACATCAGTGTGTTGATCTTTGATCTGGCTATGTGAGTGGTTACTGAAGGTGTTCGTCCTCTGTTGGAATACCTGTGTTGTCGAACACGAGGTGCCCCCACTACATGAGGTTGCATGGATGGTGGCAAGTCCTCTATCTCTGCCATCAGGACTGTGAGAGTGAGTGCGGTGAAGTTCCACCCAACTCGTCTAAGGAATCTCTCGGCCTCTCTGGCTGGGAGGTTCCCTGCTACTGCTACTCCCCCAATGGCGGCAACCGCAACTTCTGGTCGTGGACGACGTCTATTCCGTGCATAATCGGCAGGTCGCACAGGTCCCACATCTACATGCAACAAAAATTTATCCGTCAAATACTCTGGCATACAAAAAAATGATATATATAACAAAAAGACATACAAATTACATATGCAAACAAAAAAACTACAAAGGTGGAGACTTACCCATCTCCCCTCGCTCCTCACCAGGAGGCAGGAGTATCTCAGGATCTCTAGAAAAGTCTATCCCTGCATATGGGTAGTCCTCAATCACAGGGATCTGTCATGCCAACCAAGAAAAGAAATCATCGTCGAAGGACTCCATGATCCTTCCACCACCCTGTCGCGACAGTAAGACTGCCCATCTACACACTGCAGGGAAAGAGGCCTGATGTCCTCATACTACAACCCGAGGACTAAAACTCAGAACTCTCTCAAAAAAGAATGAACACAACATGGTCCCGAACGTGTCCTTTGTCGGCAATCTATCAATTTCCTCTTCATGCACTCGAGAAGTGTGGTACTCCAGTCAAAAATTTGTGCATTCATGCACTGGATGGCACAGTTCATCTGTGCGCGCAACCCCTGATGCAAGGTTGTTGAGCCGGTAATCTGCCCAATCAGTAACAATATAGTCTGTAGCACTAAGTTAGTAATCTTGCTAATAGGTACCTGGGAGGCCACACGATCAGTCCCAGCCTCACAATGCTCAGCTGTCAGTTCCGAGATCTTGCTCGGCCCCACAGGAAACGTCCAGAAGTTGACTGGTTCACCTCTCCTTGAGAGGTGTTGGCGGGCGAAATTGACCGTCCGTCAACTGAGAGAGTGGAACCAGTCCGGGGTTGTCTAATAACCCAAGCCGTTTGGAATGAACCACCCGGATGGGTTTAGCGGCTCCGTTGGCCGATCTAAGGTCCTAGGAAAACCAAAGAGAAAACTAATCTAAACTAACTAATCTAACTAAAACAAATAAAACAAACTAACTAAAACTAAATACAAACTAAACTAACTAATCTAATCGAAACTAACTATTAAAACAAACCAACTAATCTATTATCTATATATATAAACTACCAACTAATACTATACTAACTACTATCTGAAATAAAACTTATCTACAAAATATACAATATTCACAAAATACATATTTAAATAAAACCTGGAAAACTCATTTGCAATCTGCCCTAAGACAGTGAAAGGTGTTTCTTTTTTGATTTTATAATTTTATAAACAAGAAATTAAAACTTACTGAAATTAAACAATCAAATATACTAATTGTACACATATATCTAACTAAACTTATATCTAAACTAAATTACTAATAAATATACTAAACAAACAAATGACAAACTGACCTGGAAACGCTCCCAATTTGTCTTGTGTATGATGACTTCGAAGCTGGTCGGAGGAAGGAAACTCGCACCAAATGATCCAGAAGCTTCTCGTAAACGATAGGCTGCACTGCTCTTT
This sequence comes from Picea engelmannii, assembly GCA_009831015.1. NCBI lineage: Eukaryota > Viridiplantae > Streptophyta > Pinopsida > Pinales > Pinaceae > Picea > Picea engelmannii. Next base: position 164,796 of record ML801917.1, on the reverse strand, counting down.
GAGTTGTTTACAGGACAAACAAGACATAAAAAATATATGATTTATAAATTTCTGCAATAAGGGAAACTTGTTATGCAAAAACTTATACTTAATAATTCAACTTATGAAGAAGAGAAATCTGTCATTCACAAACTGAATCAAGTAATTGTTATGTTTTTTAAATGCTGGAAGAAATTAGATATGGATTATATTGATTAACTTATATCATTTGCAAAAGACTAAGATAGCTAAAGTAGTCAATAACCAAATGCAAATAGATACACATAAACATGAAACAAAATATTGATATTATGAAAAGCTAAAGCTGTAGCAGAACATCAAATTTTATCTCAGTCTGTATTAAAATCCCATATCCTTGTTCTCCCACGAATGAGGATTGTGTTATTACAAAAATAATAAGTATTTATAAGTTTTTTCCACAAGGTAAAACCTCCATGTGGAAGTTATCAAACTGTTTACATAATCTGGGAAAATATTCCCAAGATCAACTAAACTAGGAAACTAAAATGAAACTAAAGTATCTAAATATCCTCTAAACTGTCCATCAAATCCCATGCAATTCGAGTTCACCTGAAAAGGATCCAAAATAGACAAGTTATAATTCTCTTTTATCAATAAAATGATAAAAATTAAATTCTATAGACTAGCTACAGAATCATCTGATTCTGTAGCTAGTCTAAAATAAGATACAGAATCAGAATTGAAATTAAATGAAATGTTTTAAGAAATTCTATTCAATTTACATCCAACAATCATTTGAAAATGAATCATGAATTGAAATTGATATTCTATTATGAACTCAAATAGGATCCACATCATTAACTGAGTACAGAGATAACAATACTTTGTTTCGATTATAGTCATAAATCGGGTAGACAGAATCAAAACCAAACAGTTTTGAAAATCGTTTCATATCCAATTTGAAAGTAATGCAATCAAACAAATCGCAGGCAAACGTTGTGTTTTTCCAACAACAAAAGATACGATCAGATCGAAACAAAATCGTTTTAAAATTATTATAGCTGTCATGACATCAAGCGATTCACGCCACAAGCAGATTAATTCAAACAGGTGCGAGAATCAACTCATATAAAATTGTAACTAGATCGATTTGATTTTGATCACAATCATAATAGAATCGACCTAAGTGATAATTGGTTATTGCAAAATGGGCAAATAAACTTGATTGGTATTGAACGAAATCATTAATTTCAAACAAATCATGACTGAGTTTAACATAAAAATAAACCATGAATCCGGGTATAACCAATCTCGTTCTATAAATCAAAATCAAACAAAGAATCCATTGCAATACGAATCCAACTCATAACACGGTCGAGCTAACAGTACTTCAATCAATGCAAATTAACTGGCTGGGGTTTAGCATAATCGTTAAGCATCAAATCCATCCCATGATTTGGGCGTGTTTGTACAGGCTTAAAATAAAAAGCAATGTTTCCAAAGAAACAGAGTCACATTGGAAATGATCCAAGTTGTATTCCTGTTGCTTGAAGGTTATATGGCACAGCAAAACCGTAACAATTAACCTCATAAAAAATCGTTGCGAATCATAGCGTATGAATCATAACGAAATCGAATCGAAATGTGATCATATTCTAAATTGAGTATGCGAAACATTTCCTGTCTAGAATAGATACAAACAAATTCGATTGACAGCGAAGCATCCATTTTAACTCAATCAAACAAATCAAATCCACACTAAGATCAATCAAATTGATGAAAATCTAAGAGAGACTAAACTGGGAATGATCGGAAAAATGAAATTCCATTTACTCAAAGCAAAGCTATATATAGAATGCACACAATGTAACAGAGCCATTCAATGATGTGAACAGATCTGTTTGAAACCGAATTCAAATCATTATATAAACCTAGATTATTTACAAAAACTAATGATATCAAAACATACCTGTGTAGCGACGAGACTGCTCAATTATGTCAACTTAGAATTTACACAGCTGTGGCTGATTCCACATTTTTAAACAGGATGGAGTTGGTTGTCTTTTGTTTTTTATCCGTTGCTTGTAACTTGGTCTTTTGACTGGTTAGCACTGCAATCTGGTCCTCTAGTGACTGTATCTTTGACTGGAGTATTGGAACATCATTATAATATCGCTCTAACCATGAATTTCATTGATCGCAGGGTGACTGTGTGGGTTTAGACAGAGCAGGAGAGGGTTTGGGCAAATGACCGAGGGTTTCACAAGGAAACTTAATGCCTGGGCAGTTAGGGTCATCCTTTAGGCAAGGGGGTAGGTTTGATACAAAATCATAGGAGGGTTTGGCACACAAACCTTGCGAATAGGGGTATTCGCTAGCCAAGAAACGCTCCACTTCCAAATTAGATTCCTCACTCAACACGATAGGGTTTGGCTCGACAGGGGGTTTTGGCTTGTTCCTTTCCATCCATGAAATCAAATGGGCATTCTTTTTCCCTTTGGCGTTTGCAGTGAGGTTTGCCTTGGGATTTTTTCTCATAGTCTTAACAGTCTCAACACTCTTAGTCACAGTGTGGGGTAAGTCGATAGGAGGGTCGGTTGAGGGTTTAGGCAGTAGGATATGGTAGGGCACTGGGGTTACAACCTTGACCTCACTCACCACAGGTTTGTCAACCTGTGTAGGGTTCGGATCCTCGAAACCATTCCGAGCAATGAAATTCCTCCAATTATCCCCTTGCAAACTCAAATGACAGACAACGATAAGCTTAACAAGCCCATAATGAAAAAGGCTACTGTCGACCTGGTGTCTTTTGTACTTCTTCGACATTTTAAACAGGATACGATGCAAATAATAGGGCATATTGAGAGATTATCCCATAAAAACCATAAGCAAACGTAGGTGGTGGAGGAACACAAGTCCGTATCGACCTTCGCAAGTCACAAACTGCTTGCTTATCATCAATAAATCGTGCCAACGTTGTTTAAGCATAGTTACGGGCATACCTCTATCACAGGAGGTGATTTTGCGTGATTGAAACAACAATGTCCACGGAACTTCATCGACCTTGCAATTCTTAAACAAACGATGTCCAGAGGTAGATAAACTCGTGGATGAGCTGATGAACTATTCATCAATCTCTAACTTTACATCGCCTAACTTGCCTCGACATCCATCGAAGGTCATGGAAAACTGTCGAGCCATGCAAAGGTTAAAACCATCGAAACGTTCCACGAAGATAAGCCATCCACTGTCTGCCAAGTCTTGGCAGGCATTGTCAAACATCAACAGGGCCTGGCTGCCATTGGGTTCAACTTGCACGACTGGTGCCATGGAGATGAATGCATGGTAAGGGAAGGGTTCGAATTCATCAACACACAGTAACAGAGCTACTTGAACCAACGGCAATGAATCGAGCCAAAAGGGGTAAGCATAAATGCGCGCATGCAAAGGTGGTGGAGTCTTCCATGCACAATATTCATTACCCAAGTACAACCGCCACATTTCATAGCTGTTCACTCCATAATAATAGTTCAACCATTAACTTATGTGTACAACCAATCAAATGCAATGTGCATACCAATACGCGCCAACACTATGCCATAGTGTTCAAAACATTCGACGTATAAATCAACACCAAAATCATTATGCGCCAATGTATTAATTCATATAATCAAAGGTTCGACCAAGGTGCCAAAAAGATATTCATATAGTTGACAAGCCAATAAGTCATGAAAAGATTAACATAACATAAATAAATCATAACCCCTATGCATTTCATAGAATCAATGATCAGGCAAGTCATAAAATGCAAATCCAAAGGCTAAATGTCTTCAATAAAACCAAGTTATATAATTAATCGAAGTATGAAAACCGATCAAAGGATATTTCCAATCGTGTAAAGATCAATAAAAAGGTAAGCGCAATATGCATAATGACACAAAATATATTGGCAGTTCAGATAATGATCGAAATGTGACCTTGAGAGGAGAAGTTTTCACGCTTACAGTCGTGAAAACTTAACGAAGACAAATGTGCAAATGTCGCAAGAAATGAAAGTGTTGTCTATTTGAAAAATGCGACGAAAAACTTGATGTTCGCAAGACATAGGTGTAGGCAGCTTATAGGATAATAAAAAAGTGAATTGGCTTCCAACAATGGCGACACACTGGAAGAAGCAGTTATCTCTGCAAAAGTAACAAATTCAGATTAGGACAGCCAAGAAAATTTCAACTCAAAAATAACAACCAGAAAGTCGTTCAAACATCATCATTAATCATTTTTTTTAGCAGTGTTTTAAAAGATGAAAACCAATAAYAGTCTTAATATTAGCAAGTCACAATATTAAAGATAAAATCTTCAATACTGTTGGCATGGCCACTGCTACCAGTAGGCGTCCATAGCCTCGATAGGGTTGCCATTTAATCCACTCTGACATCTGTATCCTTTCAAGAAGTTCTAGATCATAATAAAGGACATTAAAGAGGTTTCTTATATTTTTTGCAGATTTTCATGTACCCGACATTGCTTCGTTGCCAGCGGGCTTGTTCAGTACCTCGGCGAAGTTTTCTTAGTGCCCTGCTTGCATTTACCCGCTGCCAGCAGACCTGTTCAGTATCCCGACGGGTTTACAAGCACTTCCCACAGCTCTCATTAATAATTTTATTTTGTTTTTCTTTTGTAGATATATAGCTGAGCGGGGTGACGCTGAAAGTCTTGATAATTTAACATATTTTTTAGACCTCATCGGAATTTTTTTAGCACTGTCCTTTATTTATCTCCAGAAATGTTTTATTTACAAAACAACTTCCTATGACAGGGAGACATCTTTTGAGTCATTACTTTACAGAAAAGGGACAGCGTAAAAAGATAATAGATGATCATGACGAGCTTTGCTCAAAGATTGAAATCAGTAAACTTCTTTCAAACAACAAAATTTTCCAACATAGATATCAATTTCAGAGATATACCATTGATGTTTGTACAAATCTTCAGAAGTTATTTCAGCGAAGAAATTTTTCTATCGTCTTTGTCTGAATGGCTCAGCGTACAGGTATGTGTATGTCCAAAAACACAAACTGATCAATTCAAAACAAATCAAAAAACAAAAGAAAACGTAAATGAAAAAAAAAAAAACGAAATATATGTACATAATATACAAGGGTAGTTATCAAGCAAAGTATCTTTTCAGGGCTTGGCCATTTACCGGATAGGTGTCAAGTTGCCCTTCAAGATTCTGCAATCGAAAAGAACTAGGACCCAACTTTTCAGCAATTAGAAATGACCCAAGCCATAAGTTTTGAAATTTGGTGTGCTCACCCTTTCCTTCGTGTGGTTTGTCCCACTTCAAGACGAGATCGCCTACTTCAAAATTTCTATCAGAAGTAGAATTAGAATCGAACCAGCTTTTAATCAATTGTTTATGTTGATCTAACTTACACTTGGCTTGGGCTCTTACTTCTTCCAACTTCATCAAAGCGTTAATTCGGCTTTCTAAAGGGGGACAATCTTCTTCTTGGACTTTTTGTGACAACTGAAGTGAAGGAAGAAGAATGTGAGGTGGCAGAATTGCTTCTCTGCCATAAACGAGAAAAAAGGGGGAGTTACCTATAGTGGCTTTGGGTGTTACCCTATCAGCCCACAGTGTGTTCAGCAGTGCATTGTGGCAGTTCTTGTGATTTTCAACCACAGTTCTCTTGATAATTTTAATCAAGTTCTTGTTTTTTGATTCTGCTAATCCATTGCCCTGGGGGTAGTAACTAGAAGAATACTTCAGTTTTATTCCTTTCTCCAAAGCGAACTCGCTCATCTCAAGAGAAGAAAAGTATGAAGCATTGTCAAAGACTAGACAATCAGGGATACCGAAACGGGTGATAATATTCAAGTTTAGAAAAGCGATTACCTGACTGGTGTTAACAGTTCTTAGCGCAACAGCTTTAGACCATCGTGTAAAGTAGTCTGTGGCTGTCACAATATACTTGTGCTATTGCGAGGATGGAGGATTAACAGGACCTATGATATCAAGGCCCCATTGCTAGAAAGGAGAATCTACTGAGACGGGTTGCAAGGGAAAGGCTGGTTTTTACAACCGCCCTGATGCTTTCTGACAGATAATACATTTACGAGACAAGGCATGGGCGTCCCTAAAAAGTGTGGGCCAGTAGTAACCGGCTCTTAAAACCTTATGAGCAATGGTGTCGCCACCGAAGTGGCCACCAGCTTCTCCTGCATGCAACTCAAGCAAGAATTTTTCTGCTTCATCTTTTTCGAGACAACGCATCAGTACGCTGTCAAAATTCTGACGAAACAGTATGCCGTTAACTAGATGAAAGGAGGCAGACTTTAGTCTTAACGCTCTTCTTTTGGCGGGGTCAAGGTGACGGGGTGCTGATCCATGTTCAAGATAGAATCTAATATCGTCGTACCAAGGACTAACGAGGTTTTGTGTGCAACAAATCAGACTTTGATTGCTTTGTCCTAGGTTTGACGTATAACTTTCTTCTTGTTGTCCTGTTTTCGAATCAACAACCAATTTACACAACCCTTGGCCTCTCACGATCTAAGCTGGGGTGATCTCTAGATCATACTCCTGCAAGGAGGTGACCCAGTTAGCTCTCTTCTCTCCTAACTCCTTCTGCACTAACAAGTTTCTTACGACAGGGTAGGGGACAATGACTTTCGTCCTTGACTTCAAAAGATAGGACCTGAAATGCTTAACTGCTTTGAAAACAGCGTAGGCTTGCCGATCAACCGCTGGGTAGCTAAGTTCAGCACCTTTGAAAGCAGAGCTCATAAAGGCGATGGGTACTTTGTTTTTCTCGAAATTCTTCTGAGTTAGGATTGTGGCATAGGAACGGTCGGAGGCAAAAGTATAGAGTGTAAAATCTTGAGAGAAGTCAAGGCTCATGAGAGACGGAGCGTCTATTATGGCCTTCTTTATGGAATTAAAATCTTGATTTTATGTGGGTCCCCAGTGATATTGGGTGTCTGTCTTAATCAGATGCTGTAGAGGCCTGACCATTTTGGAGAAGCTGGGGACAAATCTTCTCACAAAGTTAATCTGGCCTAGGAAAGACTGCATGGATTTCTTGGATGTAGGAGGGGGAAGTTTAGCGATGACTTGAGTCCTCTCGGGGTCAATAATCATCCCATCACTAGACACAATGAATCCTAGTAATTTACCCTATTCTACTGCAAAGATGTATTTTTTGGGGTTCAAGGAGATGTCGTATTTGCGACATCGTAGCAGAACGACTCGTAAGTGAGCTAGATGATCGTCTTTGTTTTTAGAATAAATGGTCACATCATCTAAGTAAACTATGACAGAGTGATTGATTAAGCCTCAAAAAGCAATGTCCATTGCTCTCTGAAAGGTAGCACCAGCATTAATCAATCCAAAGGGCATTTTGCGATAAGCATAAGTGCCCCACGGGTTATGGAAGGTAGTTTTGAGTTGGTCTAGCGGAGACATCAAGACTTGGTTGTATCCAGAGAAACCATCCAATAAAGATAGCCTCTCGGAACTAGATACCTATTGCAGGATCTATTCCATGGGTGGGACAGGATAGTTGTCTTTGTCAAATTCTCTATTGAGGTTTCAAAAATCGACGCAAAGTCGAATTTACCCATTTTTATTCCGAACTGTGACAAGGTTGGACACCCATTGAGTGTGTCTACCAGGAAAAATTATTTTAGCACTTAGGAGTTTATTCAATTCTTTTTGAACGGTCGGTTCAAGTTTAGGGTGCATTTTCCTCAGTTTCTGTTGGAAGGGTAAGGTTTGGAGCTTCATCGGGATGACATGTTGTATAATATTAGGATCGAACGTTTTAAGATCATCGTATGTCCATGCAAAGACATCCTTAAATTCTTTAAATAATTTAACAAAGGCAACTTTTTCTTGTCTAGAACATCCCAAGCCTAGATTGATGCACTGAGGATTTTCACTAGTTCCTAAATTGACTTTTTCATAAGACAACGAGGAACTATTGGTTTTACAATTGACCGTCTTTTTAAATTTATCTTCAAAATCATAA
>ML801917.1:116586-146570 GCA_009831015.1 Picea engelmannii | reverse complement strand
AGATCGATTTGATTTTGATCACAATCATAATAGAATCGACATAAGTGATAATTGGTTATTGCAAAATGGGCAAATAAACTTGGTTGGCATTGAACGAAATCATTAATTTCAAACAAATCATGACTGAGTTTAACATAAAAAAAAAACGTGAATCCGGGTATAACCAATCTCGTTCTATAAATCAAAATCAAACAGAGCAGCCATTGCAATACGAATCCAACTCATAACATGGTCGAGCTAACAATACTTCAATCAATGTGAATTAACCGGCTGGGGTTCAGCATAATCGTTAAGCATCAAATCCATCCCATGATTTGGGCATGTTTGTACATGCTTAAAATAAAAAGCAATGTTTCTGAAGAAATAGAGTCACATTGGAAACGATCCAAGTTGTATTCCTGTTGCTTGAAGGTCATATGGCACAGCAAAACCATAACAATTAACCTCATCAAAATCGTTGTGAATCATAGCGTATGAATTATAACGAAATCGAATTGAAATGTGATCATATTCTAAATTGAGTATGAGAAACATTTCCTGTCTAGAATAGATACAAATGAATTCGATTGATAGCGAAGCATCCATTTTAACTCAATCAAACAAATCAAATCCACACTAAGATCAATCAAATCGATGAAAATCTAAGAGAGACTAAACTGGGAATGATCGGAAAAATGAAATTCCATTTACTCAAAGAAAAGTTATATATAGAATGCACGCAATGTAATGGAGCCATTCAATGATGTGAACAGAGTTGTTTGAAACCAAATTCAAATCGTTATATAAACCTAGATTATTTACAAAAACAAATGATATCAAAACATACATGTGTAGCGACGAGACTGCTCAATTATGCCAACTTAGAATTTACAACAGTTGTGGCTGATTCCACATTTTTAAACAGGATGGAGCCGGTTGTCTTTTGTTTTTTATCCGTTGCTTGTAACTTGGTCTTTTGACTGGTTAGCACTGCAATCTGGTCCTCTAGTGACTGTATCTTTGACTAGAGTATTGGAACATCATTATAATATCGCTCTAACCATGAATTGCATTGATCGCAGGGTGACTGTGTGGGTTTAGACAGAGCAGGAGAGGCTTTGGGCAAATGACCAAGGGTTTCACAAGGCAACTTAATGCTTGGGTAGTTAGGGTCGTCCTTTAGGCAAGGGGGTATATTTGATACAAAATCATACGAGGGTTTGGCACACAAACCTTGCGAATAGGGGTATTCGCTAGCCAAGAAATGCTCCACTTCCGAATCAGAGTCCTCACTCAACACGATAGGGTTTGGCTCGATAGGGGATTTTGGCTTGTTCCTTGCCATCCGTGAAATCAAACGGGCATTCTTTTTCCCTTTGGCGTTTGCAGTGATATTTGCCTTGGGATTTTTTCTCATAGGCTTAACAGTCTCAACACTCTTAGTCACAGTGTGGGGTAAGTCGATAGGAGGGTCGGTCGAGGGTTTAGGCAGTAGGATATGGTAGGGCACTGGGGTTACAACCTTGACCTCACTCACCACAGGTTTGTCAACCTGTGTAGGGTTCGGATCCTCGAAACCATTCCGAGCAACGAAATTGCTCCAACTATCCTCGTGCAGGCTCAAATGATAGACAATGATAAGCTTAACAAGCCCATAATGAAAAAGGCTACTGTCGGCCTGGTGTCTTTTGTACTTCCTCGACATTTTAAACAGGCTACGATGCAAATAATAGGGCATATTGAGAGAGTATCCCATAAAAACCATAAGCAAATGCAAGTGGTGGAGGAACACAAGTCCGTATTGACCTTTGCAGGTCAAAAATTGCTTGATTATCATCAATAAATCATTCCAACGTTGTTTAAGCATAGTTACGGGCATACCTCTATCACAGGAGGTGATTTTGCGCGATTGAAACAACAATGTCCACGGAACTTCATCAACCTTGCAATTATTAAACCAATGTTATACAGAGGTAGATAACCCCGTGGCTGAGCTGATGAACTGTTCATCAATCTCTAACTGTACATCGCCTACCTTGGCTCGACAGCCATCGAAGGTCATGGAAAACTGTCGAGCCACGCAAAGGTTAAAACCCTCGAAATGTTCCACGAAGGTAAGCCATCCACTGTCTGCCAAGTCTTGGCGGGCATTGTCAAACATCAATAGGGCCTGGCTGCCATTGGGTTCAACTCACACGACTGGTTCCATGGAGATGAATGCATGGTAAGGGAAGGGTTCGAATTCATCAACACACAGTAACAGAGCTACCCGAACCAACGGCAATGAATCGAGACAAAAGGGGTAAGCATAAATGCGCACATGCGAAGGTGGTGGAGTCTGCCATGCATAATATTCATTACCCAAGTACAACTGCCACATTTCATAGTTGTTCACTCTATAATAATAGTTCAACCATTAACTTATGTGTACAACCAATCAATTGCAATGTGCATACCAATACGTGCCAACACTATGCCATAGTGTTCAAAACATTCGACGTATAAATCAACACGAAAATCATTATGCGCCAATGTATTAATTCATATAATCAAAGGTTCAACCAAGGTGCCAAAAAGATATTCATATAGTTGACAAGCCAATAAGTCATGAAAAGATTAACATAACAAAAATAAATCATAACCCCTATGCATTTCATAGAATCAATGATCAGGCAAGTCATAAAATGCAAATCCAAAGGCTAAATGTCTTCAATAAAACCAAGTTATATAATTAATCGAATTATGAAAACCGATCAAAGGATATTTACAATCGTGTAAAGATCAATAAAAAGGTAAGCACAATATGCATAATGACACAAAAGATATTGGCATTTCAGATAATGATCGAAATGTGACCTCGAGAGGAGAAGTTTTCACGCTTACAGTCGTGAAAACTTAACGAAGATAAATGTGCAAATGTCAAAAGAAATGAAAGTGTCGTCTATTTGAAAAATGCGACGAAAAACTTGATGTTCGCAAGACATAGGTGTAGGCAGCTTATAGGATAATAAAAAAGTGAATTGGCTGCCAACAAGAGGTCAATCAGAAAGTAGATATCCTCGGTGGTGGGCACCAGTGATTGCCCCTCTAGCATAAATGCCTCTGCATCAGGGTGTCATTAGTCAATCAAGGCATCCAGTAGCCTTGGTTGTGTGCACATAAATGGACATAGAAAGAATTTGAGTAAACCGCATTGCATTAACATGGCCATGACATTCGGATCTGCTGCAACCAACTCACTGATTGCCTCATGCTCCCTTTCCCTCCACTAGACATACATCTTGCCAACATAACAAGGTAAAGGAGGGTGAGTACTTCCTTTTAGTTTTCTTTTTCATCATAAAAGGGGGGTACACGTGGGCTGTAGAGGTGACAGTCGCATGTACACGCAGGAAAACTTTACCCGAATGTACACGTGGCCAGTCTAGAGACAACCCGCATGTACCTAGGGCCAACCTTTTTAAGGTCAACGCCCACCCAAAAAATAAACTAAACAACAAAATTGAAGTATTGAATAGCTAGATAAGGGAGTTTGTACTTACTTGGTCCAAGAAAAAGTTCGTTTCATCCACTGTAGCTCCCGGAACCACTATTTTTGGCAAAGGGGGTCTTTTGGCTCCAGAGTAAATTTCCAAATCAGCAATGGTGATAATGAGCTTTTAGCTTCTATTTATAGACTTTTTGGCCTCTTTTTGTCTCTTTTTTGGCCTCCCTTATCAGTTTCTTTATACCAAAAACCATTTAGAGTGATCCAGGAGTTATATGGGAGGGATTTGATCAAGTATTGGGACATTTATTTTTGCATTTTGAGAAAATATTGACGGTCCATAAAAAAAAAAATCAAAAATCAACTTGGGCATATAGGTTAGGTTACCACCCCAATTTTTGCATCTCGTTGTCTTTTTCTTCTCCTATAGGATCGATCCCATCAGGTTGTGACACATACCCATCATATTTGCTCTAGAAGTGCCGCAACTTGGTCGTAGAGCTTACCAGAACATGGATGCCCTAGGTAGGTCTTGGTTGCATTATGGTGTCCATGTCGTTTCTAAAAACAATGTAGGCTCAGGAGTCCATATAGTCTTTCCTGAATATGAGTTTGAGCCTCATTTGCATGATTATTTTTCGCTCTTTGTCTCACCCTCAGGACTCCCAAAATAATGGGTCTCCTTTTAAGCCCTTTTCAGACCCTCTAAAAATGAAAATATTGTCAAGCGATCTTGTGGCCTTTCACGCTCGCTAAACTGAAATTTGAAGTCACGTCTGTCCAGCGGTAGTTTACCCCTTTTTCGGTTCGGACGATAAACTATATGAACAAAGGTATACTCTATTGGATTCCCATTCTTTAGAAGAGTACTTTCATGTATAATTTTATTCCTTTTTTGGGCATGAGGGACTAAATTTATGAAAAATAAACCCCCACGGAGTCCATAGTTAAGCTCTTTTCAGACTCCCTAAAATTGAAAAGATCGTCGAGTGACCTTATTCTTTCACACTCGTTAAATTGGTCCAGAAGAATATTCTCGACGGAGTCCATAGTTAATCTTTTTTTAGACTCCTTAAAAGTGAAAAAATGGTCGAGTGATCTTGTCCTTGTCACACTCGTTAAAATGGTTTTGAATTGACGTCTAATCGATGCTAGTTTACCCCTTTTTCGAACCGACTAGACTATTATCGAAAAAGGTACCCCAGCAGAGTCTCCTTTTATGCTTTTTCAGACTCTCTAAATATGAAAAACCACCGAGATTACCTTCTCTGGGCTCATTAAACTTACACCGAAGGACGTTACCATTGTGTCTTCTATCAACCTCATTTGCATACCTTATCCACCAGCCTTGTGATAGTTTTCTTCTACATCTTAACACCTTTGGCTACCGGAGGATTTTTCCTGAGTATCATTTTACCAGAATATCAGTCTTGTCCTTGTGCCTTGAGCTTGTATGTTTGCAGTACTCGTTCCTCCATTGTAACGTACTATTCCTTTATTCTTTTTCCAAGATTATCTAAAAGAACAAAAAAATCAAATATACCCCAAAAAGAGGATGGGAAAAGTATTTTCTTTATTGGCAGCATAATGAGTCGCCCTTGGCTAACGCACATATATCTGTTTGATCATCAGACTATGGGATGTCGTACAACCTTAGGAATCTTTTCTCCCTATATAGAGTTGTGTCCTCCATCTTTTGGTTATTCTTCCAAACATATGGAAAGTTTGCGTTGCCTCCTACTTCGTAGACTTATGATTAACATATATGTCGCCTGAGTCTCATCACTTGTCATGCTATTGTCCAAGGGAAGTTTGTCACTAAGCCTAAGTCAGCCCTATGCAATATGTCTCTTTTCCGCATATCCATCCATCCTGAACGTCCAATCAAGTCCTTGTTCGAAGTCACTGAAGCCTTCAGTCCAATCATCAAGATTATCAAGTCCATGACCGACGAGCCGTCGAAGACCTCTGGGTAGTGCAGTCGTGCACTCATATTACACTCCTACCTGAGTTTTGGAAGATTTTGAAGTTGTTTCCCGAGCTCTGAAGTCCACCCTTTAGGCCAAATCAACTTCTGGAAGATGGATACTCTATATGTATATCTTTATGATTTCGAAATGTAGCTCTGTTGTGTATTATTCGCGGCTACTCTTTACAGTTATTTTAAATGGATCTACAGTGTATTTGATTGGTATCCATGGTTCTATTTTATACCGAGCATGGGTATGCCCGCCTCAGTGAGACATTTTTTATTTTGCAGATGGCACCTCCTGGTTCCTGATCCTTGGGCTCAATCGTTCGGCACATCAGTAAAGATTGGTAATGTATTTCGGCCATCAGATGCTCTTATGACCTCACACATTAGGGGGCATCTGTTATAACCCTAAATTGCACCACACATGCTTACCTGGCATCAAGCCAACTCATATCCCTTCTTTGCCAAAGCTCTATTGAACAACTCTTTGAAAATCCTCTTGTGTCAAGGCCCATGTGCCCTAACCCATTACTGCACATGTCTACATGATGGCTGACTCACAACAACCCGAGTGTACCTAAAAAAGTACGAAAAAAGGAAATTTTCCGACGTAACAAAAAACTATGGGTCAGTTAACTGAAACTCTTGGCCCTGCATGGTCGAGGGTTCATCCAAAACCCTAGCTCCTTCTAGCCTATAAAAGAAGGGGTAGGGGTACCATTTGGAGAAGGAAAAAATATAGCGAAGAAACTCTGCCCATTTACATAATCCATTGTCACAACCCTTTAGCCTTTCCTCGTGCCAAAGGAGATTTAACGCAAAGTAGTTGAAGGACAGAAGAAGATGAGCCCAGGATCAGGTTCAAGGAGTGGTGGCCAATCTCATCTTTTGTAAGTTGATTCACTTTTAGTAATAAAAAGAATGCTTTTCCCATCCCAATGCATGAATTGTATATGGCTTGATTAATTTACGCTTGATTTCTAACCCTTGAGTATAGAAGTAGCATGCATGCATAGTTGTTGTTTGTCTTGAGTGCAGGTCATCTTTGGAAGGAGCAGTGCAAACAAGTAATCGAGCACAACGGAGGATCTACATAGAATGTCGGTAATAAGGTAGGTTTTCCTTTTCCATGCATTTACTGAGAAAGAGGGGTTTAAATCTTGGGATGCAGGTAAAAAAGTAGTTTCTATTCGGTCAAATTTGCATGCAACATCTTACCCTAACTTTCTAGTCCGTAGGGTGTTTTTCCCAACAACAACGTCTGGAACCATGATTTCTAGCCTCTAAAATTATTCAATGAATGCTTCATTTGTGCTTGTTTTCTTAAGTTGGGTGCTCTCATAGAAATGAAGCTCTGGATCCCCTTTATCAAACCTGTATATGAGCCTTTGTATGAAGTCCACAAATGAATTAATGTGGGCATGTCCCAAAGTAGTCATCCCATGGTACCACCACTCATGGGATTTTCCATCCAAGTATAGGGTGGAAACTTTGATGGCATCCATCTCCATCATGGGATTTAATTGCAAGTAATCATCTAATTTGTGTACCCATGCCCTTGCACAATCCTTGGCTGATCCATCAAAGGTGGGAATCTCCATTTTCCTTGCCTTGCATCCCAGATCATTATTACCCCAGTGAAACTCTCTAGGACTACCTCTATATTTAATCCCACAATACTCTTCGAATGAAACCTTTCTCCTCAATATTGCACTCAAGGTTGCATTTTCCCTCTCATACTCTTCCAAGTTATCTTCCACCTCCACACACCTTGGAGTGTTATCACCGTGTTGTTTTGCATATAAAAAACATGGTATGTAAGGCATGGGTTTTATCCTTATACTCATTGGTTCCATGTTGGTTGCACCCCCAAATAGACTTTTCCCCTTAGTGTGGACCTAGTGACTAGTCTTTTCATGATATCTTTCTCCTCCCTAAGATCCACTATCCCCATTATTCCATTTATTATTTTTTGGTCCCCTGCCATGTACTATATGCATGAAAATATGTGAAATCTTGTCCTTCCCTATTTCCAATGTGGTAACCAAGTGCTCTTGTCCCTATTCTATAGATGTTAGAGCTATTTTAAGATATGTATGTCCCCTAGATAAGTGTGCCCATGTCTCATCCAAATAGTGTTGTAGAATAAATTGTGTCGTGTCAATGGAGCATTGAAATTTATGATTTATCTTTGTCAACTCAATTGGCATGTCCTTATCAGTGCCATATCTTGTTTCATCTCATTGTCCCATTTTTGTTTCTGGATATTTTCCCCCCTTTTCCTTCCTTCTATTATTGTAAGCTTTCATCAGCAAACCCCTGCAGGATGGGAGGATTCAATGCTCTGATACCATTGTAAGATTCCCAAGTGGATTTGTATGGAATTCTTAAATTTTTAGTTTTCTGGTTGATGATTTTTGTCAAACTGTTTTCACCGATAGATTCCTTAGGTTGATGCTAAGGTTTAGTTTTGATTTTAACAACATAAAAAGGTTTGCATGAAAAAAAAAGATATTTAACAACAATGAAGAAAATTGAAATAACAACAAGGATTAGCCACAAACTCAGATTTGGTTTTATTTATTATATAGATGACTTCAATACAATAGAAGAGAAGATCTCGAAAATATATAGAAGGATAGAATATGTGGCTAATAACACCTCCAAAATACAATAGAGAATAGAGATTTGGACTCCTAGGAACCTCCACAAACTACATGAAGAGATCTACAAGATCAATTTCTTTCCCTTCCTCAAAATTGTCATCTTCTAGTTGAATTGTTCCCTCACTATCTGTAGCAACCCATAGATATTCGATCTCTTCAGATATGGCCTAAAAATCCCATGCAAATGTTAATATTTTGTAAGTAAGAGTATGTATGGATCATAAAATGAATCTCCCCTGCTAAAGATGCAAGATCCGACCACCAAACAGTAGATCTCTAACCCCAAGTGTGCCCTCCTTCAGTCCTCATGCCCAAATTTGATAATAATAATTATTGAAGGTGAAAGACACCAAAGAATGCCAAGAACGATCGCTCTAGGTATGGAAAATGCATGCAAAACTAGATTTCTTCAATATCCCACATATAGAACCCAAATCGAGCTTCCTTAGATTGTATAGTGTGCTCTTCCTACAAAAAAACCTCCAAGGGTGCACCCCTCCTCACCGATAATAGTTGAAATAGATATGAACTAAATATAATGATGAGGGTGGAATATTTCACCACCTTGACCAATCGTAGACCAGGAAAAGAGGGATATTTCACCTCTGTGTTGATATCTAGGTTTTTTTTAGTAAAAACGCTCAAAATGCTCAAGCATCCAAAGCTCAAAGCTGCAAGTGAAAAATGATCAGGAATCAGGAAGTGAGGTGCCCCCATCCTCTTTTATACTCGAGCTTCTAATTCCTCAATTATATTATTGATTGGATTTCTAAAGTATTTTCTTTAATTATCTCACATTATCCATTTAACTTATATCTCCTTATTTGTCAATGTCACTTTTTCCTAATTTGAGTTTAGTTCTTTAGTGACATATTCCACCGACCTTAGTCCCCATTTAGATGAGACTATAACCTAGGGGGAACAAATAGGATACTAAGTATTCAAGTTCCTTGGTCATGTGGAAGGGGATATTACACTTGTTGACCTTGAACATGCATATGTTTTTGTGGTAAAGTGCCCTAGGGAATGGTGATGTTGATGCCTGATAATACTCCTTGATCATCTAGATCCTCCATGACCATCCCTCCTATCATGAGACCTAGACTCCTCTAGTTTCTTGGCACTATAATATTTCCTTCTTATTGAATCTTTGTTGACCTTTTTCTGCAACATCTTCAGGATTTGAAGTATCTCTTCTTGATCCTCTTATTATTAGCCCTATAGATCTGCACTTCTTTTTGTAGGCTTCTCATAGTTACAGGATCTTGCTCGTCTCTTCTCCCATTAGAATCAGTCTCAACATTACTTATGCTGACATGTAGAAATCTAATTTATTCTTCATGTATGTAATACCCTTGAGAATCCTCCGTATATCTAGTTCTCATGTAGGAACTAAAGTTTTCTTTTATGTATCTCTAATTCTGCAAGAATGTGCATGCAATAATTGTTGTTAGAATTAAGCATATTGAAAAATATTTATTAATTAGATTACAGTTCATTGTTCATTTTAAATTATGAATAATATTAATGCACTACTCCCAACTATGATTCCTTAAATTCATTCATCTCTGAAAAAACTTTTCAATGACTGTACTCATGCCTCAATTTGAGTTCTTAGTGAAAAGTTACAACATCCACATGCTGCAATTTCCACTCATTTACTACTACATCGATCTCTTTTATCACTTTCTGAGAACATATAATGCCCAATTCAAAATTTTGGGTTGACATATGTCTTCTACTCCTCAAGGCCTTTCCAACAACTATTCATTTTCTCAAATTCAAGCTCCTAACTGAAAGTTATGGTCTGGGGATGTTTAGGTTGTTTTACCCAATTTACCCCGGCATGCTATAGGTATCTTATTTATCTTCTTGCACATTTTCAAGTAATCATACCTCAAATTTGACTCCATTGATGACTTGTTTGGGTCATAATATTTCCATCAACTAGTCCTACCCCCAAAACAGACTTCTGAGCATGGAGTTATGCCCTTCGGAAGTATCTTTGGTGCCAAAATTGTACCCTCATTGTTTTTGTTGTAACTTCCTCATACGATCTTCGTTTTGCGAACCATTTAGTTCATTAGATAACTCTCTCTGATTTATTTTATTTGAGATGAAAAGACAAAGTGTACCTTGGTACACTTTGTTCTTGTGGGTTTCCACTACCTAATAACATCATTTAGGGCCTCAAAGTTGGCTCGTAAGTTCGTGACCTATAAAAACCCAAACAATTCTTAAAAATTCGACTGTTTTACTATTATAACAACCTTTTCAATCTGAAACATCGATCTAAAATTGTGTAGAATATGATTCTTTGATACATTCTCCATCAACCATTGATGACCGATGTTATCCTTTGGGTGCGAACAATTTTTTCCTGAATTTTCGACTCGACCGTCAGCCATCAGCCCAACTCCCCGATGATCGATTTTCCCACAACTCTAAATCGGTCGATTCGATCATCGGTAGTCGACGATCTTTGTTGGTGAATGAAAACTCCTCATTAATTCGGTCGACGATTGATGATCCTCAATTACTGTCGAAAACAGTTCCCCAAATCATCCAACATGATTGTCGGCCATCGACCACTTCTAGGTTGACATGTCATGACACATGGGTGTTAACGTGGCTTGACACATCATCAGGAGGATTCAACTTGGGTGAAATGGCATGACACATGGATGTTGATGTGGCATGAAACATGGATGATGATATAATCATCCTTTTTTTCTCCATAGGCCATCGACCACATCTCTTGGGGAAACGAAAACTCTCGTCACAATCTGTCGATCCCCGATTCGTCGGTCATCAACAATCAATAGTCCCTCTGGACGCATGAAACCATTGTTGGAATCTGTCAATCCCTGATTCATCGATCATCGACAATCAACGGTACTCTCTGGACACATGAAATTTTCATCAAATCCTATTGATCCCCGACCATCGACCATTGGCAAGTTTGGCTGGTAAACTTTCACACTTAGAAAACTTGGTCAAAATATATTGATCCTCGATTCGTCGGCCATTGACGATCGGAGACTTATTTTGGCCTAACTCAACTCTTCGCCAAACTAGTCGATTCAACCATCTTTCATTGGTGAGTTATGATGGAATAATGAAAACTCTTCGCAAATTTAGTTGATTTGACCATCGACCATTAGCGAATTAAATTAGGGAACTTCAACACTTAGCAATTTTTTTATCAAATTCTAGGTGAATTGGGGTTGTTGATCTCTTACTCAAGATGATCTTGGTTTTCCATCATGTTCCATCTCCTCAATGGCTAAAATGAACACAGGTCATCAATCTGATCCATTTCAAAAATCCCTAAAATGAATCCTAGTCGTTAATTTGATCAACCTTTCAAAATGGTCGAGCCTTATGGATTTTTAAATTTATCATGATGAATCTCAGCCATCGATCTCATGATCAAAAGAGATCTTGACCTTCGATTCACCAAATTGCCTATAACTCTACAACAACCATCAAAACTAAAAATTCGACCATTCAAAGTCAAATTCGGCTCTGAAATTACAGATTAACTTCATCAAATTCTCCTACACATTTATGATTAATTCTAACATGAATCTTGAACACAAATTTGGGGATTTGACTATGATTTTCTTCCATTTTTTCCCCAATTTCTCCACAGACAAATCTGTAGCAGTGAATTTTACCCAAATTCGCATTGGTTCTTGGCCCAAATGGGTCCAGTGTTGAACCAATAGCTCTGATACCAATTTGTAATGTACCCATCACCCAGCTAGATCACATCATGGCTAAAACAACTCTCTAAAATTTATGATACTAAATATAAATGTGGAAATAACCAACAACAATACATTCATACACTTGAAAAATGTTTATGCTACTCAAATACATGAATATAATTTCTCAACGATGCATAGAAACAACTAAATAACATACAACAACGTTCAACCATATAAACAGGTATTTAAATGCACTATTCTTCTCGCAACAAACAATATTAACCAAGTTAACTCACAGTAGATGAGAAACAAATATATATCATCATTTAACACAATTAAACACAACAGTTAAGAAAACTTATCTTATGTAAACATGAAAATCACTACAGAGTACGAACGTTCATCCCAACCATAGCCTTGTTGTTCTAGTTCTCAACATCAAGACACCCCCGAGTTGGGGCTATGAATCCACAAGAGACAGAGGTCCATGAGGTTGACTAATATCCCCCTTTCAACAATTAAACTCTCGGTTAATTCTAGTCCACCAGAACACTTCCCCTCAACCTGCACACCCCCAGGGATGGAATCCCCCTTCACTGATCACAGTCCATCAGGCATTTCCACACAAGTATGTGCCTAACTAATTATTGATTTAAACAATCACAAAAAAGAAATACACAAATTCTTGTAATTAAACATTATGAACCACACCTTAATCATTTGTTTAAAATAAAATTAATGTGAGTTGTTCGTGAGTCGGCACGATTCATATCTATGTATAATACATATACATGATTGACAAAACAGTTAGTGCAAGGTGTGAGTATTTACATATCCCATGAATTATAATTTATTTCACTTTTCAAGTGGAAAGGAACTTAACCAACATATATGTTGGTGTCACATATACCCACGTGATGCATGCAAGTTGGATTTAAAGTGAATTTGTGTTCAATTCATTACAAATGTATTAGAGGATGTATATCCTCAATATTTCCTATTACCCCAATTTGACTCTAATTAGCCCCATTTAGCCAATTTTTCCCAATTATGTGTCCTAATAGCCCCTATTAAATCCACGTAGTGCATTTTACCAATCATGTATTTTAATTACTCAGTTATCTGAGTTGTTCTTATTTTCTCTAACTACCCAAAATAAGTATAATTGCCTTAGTTCCCAATTATCTTAATTGGATAATTTTTTCTTAATTATCTTAATAATCTTTAATTTCTCAATTATATTGATAGACACAATTAGGTCAATGACTCAATTATATTGATTGACACAATCATAATTAGATATATTTCTCTAAATTTCTATTGGAAGGCTTTTTAGTCTCATAATTAGATCACACATTAGACATTAGCATAATATAATATATGAATATTTGTAATAAAGTAAGTAAATTCAAGAATATATGTATAAAGACTACCTAACTAATGATTAGTTGGACTGGGTATGAACATTCCAACCATATTTCCAATATATAAATACTCTTGAAGAAGCAATACAAACTCGGTTAATTAACCTTCCCTAAAATATCATTCCTTTCTTGAGTTACGCGTGTGTCGTACTCTTGCTATAATGTAGTCTTCTTGAATGCTCATGTAATATAGAAGATTACAACATTGGTGTTGTTGCCTCCTTCATTCGGTCTTGGTGCCTCCTTCATCTGGTCTTCGTGACAAAAACAACAAATGTGAGTGGTTCAAACTTGAAAGAAATTGTGAGAGCAAGAAAACATGCAAGTTGGAAGAATTGTTCACTGACGAAAGAATAACAGGCTACTTTATATAGAAAATGCTCAAGAAAAATTGTTCATCAACGTTGATGTTGTGTGAAATATTTTTTATTTTTATTTTTGGTTGATTTCTCATGGATGTTGGTCGAATGCAACCGAGCCTACAAAGAAAACTAGATCCCGCACAAGAAAAACCCGAAATGTTATGAAGAATGAATTGATTTTCTCAATGAGAATTAGATATAGTCAAGAAATGGTTTGTATTAAACTATTGGTCGATCACTCCTTAACTGAATACAAAGGAAAATAGATGTTGCACATAACCAAGTAGAATGAAAGGTTCTTGTTGTTTCCAACCAAGCTGAAATTAAAAGAATGCATGATATTCTATTAATGTTGCAACAAAAGAAAATGTTGTTGCCTATGTGATTTTGATGCTTCTTGGATTATTAAAGAAAAATAATTCCTACAACCCCATGTTGGAAAGTTGCATGAGAAATCGATATTTGTTCCTATCGACTCAGCCTCACTAGTTGAAGGAAGTTGGATCACTGACCAGTTCCAAATCCTTATGAGGTTTTTGGATGAGATGAGGAAAATCAACAATAAGCAACTTTAGAATGGAGTTAACTTCCACCTAATAAGTCAAATTTTATTTTATGGTGATTCCACACTCAATCTCCAACCCAGGCATTGGGAGCTTGGATGGCCACATAGCTTCAAATTGGATGCCCCATTAGTTGTAGACATGTTGAGCAGTGGGAGGAATAAAAGAAATAATAATATGGTCGTTGACTTCAACGTGAATTACATGAAATGATGAGAAGGCATAGTGGTCACTGTTGTTTGAAGCACACTGATAAGAGCATATGAGAAATAGCATTCCTGACAAGTAGCCAAAAAGCAGAGAAATGGTAGGTTAACCGAAGCATGTGGATCCATCGTAGGGTTTTGTGCAAGGGTAAGATGAGCACAAGATTTTCCAAGCATCACTTTAAAATCACGATGGTGTAACAAGAGAGTCAAGAGGATAATTTTTGGAAGGGTTAGTTAGGTGTTGAAGACTCATTGATTGATCAAGAACCTACCATATTGAAGATGATGGATAAAGAGTAACAAGTCACAATAGAATCTTGTATATGTGTATTTTCCTGCATAGGTGGTGGTTGTTGCAGTTGATTTATCTATGCAGAAAGCTATGCATGGTTAATGCATAGTAAGGATACTTTTGTAGGAGTAGAGACCTAGGATTTAGTTGCACATTTTCTTAGAACGCGCAAGGATTTGAGGGTGGGGGAGATGTTGGGAGGCCTCTTAGGCCCTTGTAATGGTCATCATACAATAAACATTAGACATTAGAATAAGATAATATGCAAATATATGTAATAAAGTAAGTAAAGTGAAGTAAAAATGTATAAAGACTACCTATTGAATGATTAGTTGGAGTGGGTACAATTTTCCCAACTATATCTCCAATGTATAAATACTCTTGAGGAAGGAATACGAATTTGGTTGGTTAACCTTCCCTAAAATATCTCTTCTCTCTTGAGTTATGTGCATGTGGTGTTCTTTCTATAATGTAGTCTCTTCTTGAATTCCCATGTAATATAGAATATTACAACACTACCCAATCAACTAGCCACAATTAGCTCCAATTTCCCTAATCAACTCCAAATGCCCCAATTATCCCTATTTTTTATCAATTGCCTAACTAGCCCGATAGACTCAATAGAATAGATAGTCCCTATTTACACCAATTACCAAAATTTCCCAATTATGATTATTGTGCTAATTGGTCAACTAGTCACAAATAGCCCCTAAAAGATCAAATGACCATGTTTAGCCCCAATTTCCCTAATTAGCCACAATTTCCAAGTTAGCACAATTAGCCCAATTTGGACAATTTCCCCTAATTTCTCTAATCCTTGCAATTTACCATTAAGAATAATTACCTTTTGTTTCACTTGTATTTTTCACCCTAGGTCCAAAAGAAAATCCAAGATGTTATTGGGATAAATCATAAGTTGTACCAAGGAAGTTTCTTGTAAAAATCCACAATTGAGCCTCACTGCACTTTTCCTACAAAGAAGAGTAGTTGATCGTAGATTCCCAATAGTTAATTCATGAACAATTGTTTGTTTCTCATATAAAACCCACGAACACCCCTGATATCTTCTAGATTTGCAGAGTTACGAGGATATCAATGAGAAATGGTTTCGCCATGATGCATTATTCAACATGGAACTTGTGCATGACCTATTTTCACCTAATTCACATGCCATGAACCTATGTCTAAGATCCTCTGAGTTCCTCCATTTTTCTTTCCTTGCATCCCATATCATTATTACCCTAGGGATACTCTCTAGTCCTACCTCTATATTTAATCCCACAATACTCTTCGAATGAAATCTTTCTCCGCAATCTTACACTCAAGGTTGCATATTCCCTCTCATACTCTTCAAAGTTATATTCCACCTCCACAGGCCTTGGAGTGTTAGCATGTTATTGTTTTTAATATAAGAAACATGGTATGTAAGGCATTGGAGTTATCCTTATACTCATTGGTGCCATGTTGGTTGCGCCCCCAAATAGAATTTCCCCCTTAGTGTGGACCCGATGACTAGTATTTGCATGACATCTTTCTCCTACCTAAGATCCGCTAGCCCTATTATTCCCTTTATTATTTTTTGGTTCCCTACCATGTACCATCTGCATGAGAAGATGTGCAATCTTGTCTTGCCCTACTTCTAATGTGGTAATCAAGTGCTCCTGTTCCTGTTCTATAGCTGTTAGAGCTATTTTAAGATCTGTTTGTCCCATAGATAAGCATTCTTGTGTCTCATCCAAATGGTGTTGTAGAATAAACTAAGTCTTTTCAATGGAGCATTGCAATTCATGAGTTATCTTTGTCAACTCAATTGGCACGTCCTTATTAGTGACATATCTTTTTTCATGTCATTCTCCCATATTTGTTTCTGGATCCTTGCCCCCTTTTCCTTCCTTCTATTGTTGTAACCTTTCATCACCAAACCCCTGTAGGATAGGAGGATTCAATACTCTAATACCATTTTAAGATTCCCAAGTGGATTTGTATGGAATTCTTAAAGTTTTAGTTTTTTGGTTGATTAGTTTTGTCAAACCGTTTGCACCAATAGCTTCCTTAGGCTAATTCTAAGGTTCCTTTTTTATTTTAACAACATAAATTGGTTTGCATAAAAAAAATGATCTTTAACAACAATGAAGAAAATAGAAATAACAACAAGGATTAGCCACAAAATCAGATTTGGTTTTATTTATTATATAGATGACCTCAATAAAATAGAAGAGCATATCTCGAAAATATATAGAAGGATAGAAGATGTGGTTAATAACACCTCCAAAATACAATAGAGAATAGAGATTTGGACTCCTAGGAACCTCCACAAACTACATGCAAGATATCTACAAGATCAATTTCTTTCCCTTCCTCAAAAATAATATCTTCTCTAGCTGCGTTGCACCCTCACTATCTGTAGCAACCCATAAAGATTCAATCTCTTCAGATATGGCCTCAAAACCCCATGAAAATGTTAATATTTTGTAAGTAAGAGTATGTTTGGATCATAAGATGAATCGCCCCTGCTAAAGATGCAAGTTCCAACCACTAAAAAATAGATCTATAACCCCAAGTGCGCCCTCCTTCAGTCTTCACGCCCAACTCTGATAATAATAATTATTGAAGGAGAATAACCCCAAATAATTCCAAGAACGGTCGCTCCAGGTATGGAAAATGCATGCAAGACTAGATCTCTTCAAGATCCAACCTATAGAACCCAAATCGAATTTCCTTAGCTTGGATAGTGTGCTCTTCCTATAGAAAAACCCCCAAGAGTGTGCCCCTCCTCACCAATAATAGCTGAAATAGATCTGAACTGAATAGAATGATGAGAGTGGAATCTTTCACCACCTTGGCCAATCTTAGACCAAGAAAAGAGGGATATTTCACCTTCATTCTGATCTCTAGGTTTTTTTTAGTCAAAACCCTCAAAATGATCAAGCTTCCAGAGATCAAAGTTGCAAGTGAAAAATGATCAGGAATGAGGAAGTGAGGCGCCCTCATCGTCTTTTATACTCCAGCTTCTAATTCCTCAATTAGATTATTGATTGGCTTTCTAAAGTATTTTATTTAATTATCTCACATTAGCCATTTAACTTATATCTCCTTATTTTCCATTGTCACGTTTTCCTAATTTGATTTTAGTTCTTTAGCGACATATTCCACCCACCTTAGTCCCCATTTGGATGAGACTATAGCCTAGGGGGAACAAATAGGATACTAATTCTTCAAGTTCCTTGGTCATGTGGAAGGGGATATTACACTTGTCGACCTTGAACATGTCTATGTTTTTCTGATCGAGTGCCCTAGGGAATGATAATGTTGATTACTGATAATACTCATTGATCGTCTAGATCCTCCATGACCATCCCTCCTATCATGAGACCTAGACTCCTCCACTTGCTTGGCACTAGCTTCTTTCCTTGTGCTTGAATATTTGTTGAATTTATTCTGCAACATCTTTAGGATTTGAAGTATCTCTTCTCAAGCCTTCATGATCCTCTTATTATCATCCCTATAGCTCTACACTTCTATTTGTAGGCTTCTCATAGTTACATGATCTTGCTCGTCTCTTCTCCCATTAGACTCAGTCTCAACATTACTTATGCTGACATGTAGACCTCTAATTTATTCTTCATTGTTGTAATACCCTTGAGCATCCTCCATATCTCTAGTTCTCATGTATGAACTAAAGTTTGATTTTCTATATCTCTAATTATGAAAGAATGTGCATGCAATAATTTTGTTAGAATTAAGCATATTGTAAAATATTTATTAATTACATTATAGTTCATTATTCATTTTTAATTATGAATAATATTAATGCACTACTCCCAAGTATTATTCTGTAAATTCATTCCTCTCATAAACAACTTTTCAACGACTATATTCATTCCTCAATTTGAGTTCTTAGTGAAAAGTTACTACGTCCACATGTTGCAATTTCCACTCATTTACTGCTACATCGATCCAGTTTATCACTTTCAGAGAAATACAACGCCCTATTCAAAGTTTTGGGTTGATATATGTCTTCTACTCCTCAAGACCTTTCCAATAACTATTTGTTTTCTCAAATCTGAGCTCCTAGATGAAATTTATGGTGCATGGATGTTTAGGTTGTTTTACCCAATTTACCCATGCATGTTATAGGTGTCTTATTTCTCTTCTTGCACATTTTCAAGTAATCATACCCCAATTTTGACTGCATTTCTGACTTTCTTGGGTCATAATATTTCCATCGACTACTCTTGTTTCCCAAACGGACTTCTGAGCATGGAGTTAGGCCCTTCGGAAGTAACTTTGGTGCCGAAATTTTACCCTCATTGTTTTGGTTGTAACTTCCTCATACGAGCTTCATTTTGCGAACCATTTAGCTCACTCGACAACTCTCTCTAGGTTATTTTATTTGAGATGCATCAACAGAGTGTACCTTGGTACACTTTGTTCTTTTGGGTTTCGACTACCAAAACACATCGTTTAGGGCATCAAAATTGGCTCGTAAGTTCGTGACCTATAAAAACCCAAAAAATTCTTAAAAATTCGAATGTTTTACTATTATAACAACCTTTTCAATATAAACCAGCGATCTAAAATCACATAGAATATGAGTCGTTAATTCATGCTTCATCGACCATCGATGACTAATGTTCTCCTTTGGGTGCGCACAACTTTTTCTTGAATTTTCGACCCGACCATCGGCCATCGTCCCAACTCCCTAATGACCAATTTTCCCACAACTCTAAATCGGTCGATTCGACCGTCGATAGTCAAAAATATTTGTTGGTGAATGAAAAATCCTCACTAATTCAATCTACACTCTACCATTGGCCTATCAACGATCAACGATCCCCAATGACTGTAGAAAATAGTTCCCCAAATAAGCCAACACGACTATCTACCATCGACCACTTCTAGGTTGGCGTGTCATGACACATGGGTGTTAATGTGGCTTGACACATCATTAGGAGGAGTCAACTTGGGTGGCATGGCATGACATGTGGATGTTGATGTGGCATGACACATGGATGATGACGTCATCATCCCTTTTTTCTCCATAGGCCATCGACCACATCTCTTGGGAAAATGAAAACTCTCATCACAATTTGTTGATCCTCGATTCATTGGTCATCGTCGATCGATAGTCCCCCTAGACGCATGAAACCATTGTCAAAATATGTCAATCCTCGATTCATTGATCATCGAAAATCGACAATTCTCTCTAAACACATGAATTTTTTGTCAAATCATGTTGATCCCTGACCATCAACCATCGACAAGTTTTGCTAGTAAACTTTAACACTTAGAAAATTTGGTCCAAATATATCGATCCCCGATTCGTCAGCCATTGATGATTGGAGACTTCTTTTGGCCAAACTCAACTCTTCGCCAAACGCGTCGATTCAACCATTGATTATTGGTTATTTCTACTGGAAGAATGAAAAATCTTCGCAAATTTCGTCAATTTGACCATCGACCTTTAGCGAATTAAATTAGGGAACTTCAACACTTGAATTTTTTTATCAAATTCTAGGTGAATCTGAGTCGTTGATCTCTTACTCAACATGATCTTGGTCGTTCATCCTATTCCATCTCCTCAGTGGATAAAATGAACACAGGTCATCGATCTGATCCATTTCAAAAATCCCTGAAATGAATCCTAGTCATTGATTTGATCAACCTTTCAAAACGGTCGAACCTTATGGATTTTTAAATTTATCATGACGAATCTCAGTCGTCGATCTCAAGATCAAAAGAGATCTTGACCGTTGATTCACCAAACTACATGTAACTCTACAACAACCATTAAAAACCAAAATTTGACCATTCAAAGTCAAATTCGGCTCTGCAACTTACAGATTAACTTCATTAAATTATCTTAAACAGTTATGATTAATTATGACATGAATCTTGACTACAAATTTGGGGATTTGACTATGATTTTCTTCCATTTTCCCCCAATTTCACCACAGAAAAATATGTAGCAGTGAATTTTACCCAAATTCACATTAGTTCTTGTTCCATATGGGTTCATTGTTGAACCAATAGCTCTGATACCAATTTGTAATGTACCCATCCCCCAACTAGATCACATCACTGCTAAAACAACTCCCTAAAATTTATGATACTAAATATAAATGTGGAAATAACCAACAACATGACATTCATACACTTGAAAAATGTCTATGCTACTCAAATACGTGAATATAATTGTTCAATTGTGCATATCAACAACTAAATAACATACATCAACATTCAACCATATAAACACATATTTAAATGCACCATTCTTCTCACAACAAACAAAATTAACTAAGCTAACTCAGAGTAGATGCGCAACAAATATATATCATTATTTAACACAATTAAACACAATAGTTAAGAACACTTATCTTATGTAAACATGCAACCCACTGCAGAGGACGAACGTTCCTCCCAACCATAGCCTTGTTTTTCAAGTTCTCAACAGCAAGACACCCCCAAGCTGGGGCTATGAATCCACAAGAGACGGAGGTCCCTAAGGTTGACTAATGCCCCCCTTTCAGCAGTTAAACTCTCAGCTAATTTCAGTCCACCAACACACTTCCCCTCAACCTGCACACCCCAAGGGATGGAACCCCCCTTCATTGATCACAGTCCCTTAAGCATTTCCACTCCCCTCTAGGGATTCCATCACAGGTTGGACATGAATTCTACTTTATAGGAATTCATGAATTCTATAGTTGCAACACAAATTCTCCCAACAACCAAAACACATGCTTCTTGGATGAATTTTGAGTAGCTCGTCACTCCCAAGCACACAACCTCCTTCCCCAAAAAACTATAGCTCCGAAAAGAAGCCAAACATGTCCACAATAGTTGCATACAAACTCCCACACTCAGAACTCCATTACTGGCCAAAAAAACTCCATGTAGAATTAGCTCTCTATGAAAAAACGTGAATGCCTAATTTTGGTCTCCTACCCATATGAATTTCAACTCTTTATCTTGTTTGTTTGACTTGCATTCTTCCCCCAAGTTGATTGTACTCATCCCCCATGCTCTCAATAACTATGGGAAGTGACTCTCACACCAACCGTTTTACATTAATTCAATGATTGGGCTCTAGAACACTCGACAACTAATGGAAGGTTCATGGTAAGGATATTGTTAAGGAAATGATAAATGGGTTTTGGTTTAATAGACATGAGTAATTCTCCCCCTTTGACCCCTTCCCTCTCTTGTGGATACTTAGCCCCCAATATTCGTTCATGTTCATTTGTAGTTGGCGATACATTTCATTCATTATATTTCAATTTACATTGTTTACATATTGGCTCTCGACCATA
This sequence comes from Picea engelmannii, assembly GCA_009831015.1. Classification (NCBI taxonomy): domain Eukaryota; kingdom Viridiplantae; phylum Streptophyta; class Pinopsida; order Pinales; family Pinaceae; genus Picea; species Picea engelmannii. The sequence goes on along the minus strand of ML801917.1, from coordinate 124,587 downwards.
CATCACATTTACAATATGCATTGCTTGGCTCTCGACCACATACTACATTTACAATACACATCACTAGTTTGAAGCTTGAAAACGAGCATATTAGATAATGTCTAACTTAAATAAGAAGTATTTTTTTCCTTGTTTCAATTTTTTTTCCTATTTGGTATGTGAATTAGGAAGTTACTTACATTTATATCTAGATAATACTTGATTAATATAATTTAAGATTCTTAAAATTGAAGTTTGTTTTTCTAATTTATAGTAACATCACAAATACATACATTCTTCATTTTAAATATGGATTCCTAATTATTATTAGAAAAATGAACTAAATGGAATGGCATGCCTCTCTATCTATAGAAAATAAAATTTGAATACAAACTTTCGACAATATGCCAAAATAAAAGGGGAGTTTGTGATCTGAAAGTTAAACAAATATATAGTCCATCCCAAACAATTAAAACGAAAATGGGTGGCTTCCGTATATGCACATATACAGAAGTTTACCGCTTCCATATATGCGCATATACGAAAACTAACCACTTTCGTATATGTGCATATACGGAAGTGGTGATGTTTCATATAATTTGAATACAAACTTTCAACAATATGCCAAAATAAAAGGGGAGTTTGTGATCTGAAAGTTAAACAAATATATTGTCCATCCAAAACAATTAAAACAATTATGAGTTTTAAAGTTGTCACCACTATATAATCGAGGTTTCATTATTGGTAGTAATAGGACCATTGCAATCAATTATCATTTAATAGAAAATCACTTTAAAATAATCTTTTTACAATATCCTTTAACTATTTGATATACGTAAATATATTTCACTTTTATAGATTAAGTGTATGTATAATCAAGATGAATGGATTTATACGAAACTTCCGGCTTATTTTATATATCGCCTGAGAGGTTATGTTGGTATGTTTGGAAATTATAGTGATAATTATTGGATAACACAACTACATGTCACACAAGTATGTGCCCAACTAATTATTGATCCAATCAATCACAAAAAAATACACACAAATTCTTGTAATTAAACATTATGAAACCACACCTTAATCATTTAAAAATCAAATTAATGTGAGTTCGTGAGTCGGCACGATTCATGCCTATGTATAATGCATGTACATGATTGATAAAACAATCAGTGCAAGGTATGAGTATTTACATATCGCATGAATTATAATTTATTTCACTTTTCAAGTGGAAAGGAACTTCACCCACGTGACACATGCAAGTTGGATTTAAAGTGGATTTGTGTTCAATCCATTAAAAATGTATGGGAGGTTGTATATCCTCGATATTTCCCATTAACCCAATTTGACTCTAATTAGCCCCATTTAGCGCATTTTTCCCAATTATGTATCATAATAACCCGTATTAAATCCACGTAGTCCATTTTACCAATCATGTATCTTAATTACCCAGTTATCTCGAGTTGTTCTTTTTTTCTCTAACTACCCAAAATAACTCTAATTGCCTTAGTTTCCAATTATCTTAATTGGACCAATTTTCCTTAATTACCTTAATAATCTTCAATTTCTCAATTATATTGATGGACACAATTAGGTTATTGACTCAATTATATTAATTGACACAATCATAATTAGATCAATTTCTCTAAATCCTATTGGAAGACCTTTTAGTGCCTTGTAATAGTCATCACATATTAGACATTAGCATAATATAATAATAATAATAATAATAATAATAATCTATTTTTAAGGTCACGGCCAAGCCAACACACCAAATTAGTGTATGCGACCTCCTTGTTTGTGGGACAAGGGACCCCCCTTCGCCCAACGATTTGACTAGTAAAGTCTACGAAGGTATACATACCCTGCCCCCCTATGGATTTATACCTATGACCTCTTAAGAGGAAACAATATGAACATTTGTAATACGTAAGTAAATTCAAGGATATATGTATAAAGACTACCTAACTAATGAATAGTTGGAGTGGGTACCACCATTCCAACCATATCTTCAATATATAAATACTCTTGAAGAAGGAATACAAACTCGGTTGATTAACCTTCCCTAAAATATCTCTCCTTTCTTGAGTTACTCGTGTGTTGTACTCTTGCTATAATGTAGTCTCTTCTTGAATGCTCATGTAATATAGAAGATTACAACATTGGTTTTGTTGCCTCCTTCATTCGGTCTTGGTGCCTCCTTCATTTGGTCTTCGTGACAAAAACAACAAATGTGAGTGGTTCGAACTTGAAAATAATTGTGAGAGCAAGAAAACATGCAAGTTGGAAGAATTGTTCACTAAGGAAAGAATAAGAGGCTACTTTATATTGAAAATGCTCAAGAAAAATTGTTCATCAACGTTGATGTTGTGTGAAATATTTTTTTATTATTATTGGTTGATTTCTCATGGATGTTGGTTGAATGCAACCGAGCCTACAAAGAAAACTAGATATCGCACAAGAAAAACCCGAAATGTTATGAAGAATGAATTGATTTTCTCAATGAGAATTGGATATAGTCAAGAAATGGTTTGTATTAAACTATTGGTCGATCACTCCTTAACTGAATACAAAGGAAAATAGACGTTGCACATAGCCAAGTAGATCGAAAGGTTCATGTTGTTTCCAACCAAGCTGAAATTAAAAGAATGCATGATGTTCTGTTAATGTTGAAACAAAAGAAAATGTTGTTGCCTATGTGATTTTGATGCTTCTTGGATTATTAAAGAAAAATAATCCCTATAACCCCCTGTTGGAAAGTTGCACGAGAAATCGATATTTGTTCCTATCGACTCAACCTCACTAGTTGAAGGAAGATGGATCATTGAACAACTACAAATCCTCTTGAGTTTGTTGGATGAGATGAGGAAAATCGATAATAAGCAACTTTAGAATGGAGTTAAATTCCACCTAATAAGTCAAATTTTATTTTATGGTCATTCCACACTCAATCTCCAACCCAGGCATTGGGAGCTTGGATGGCCACATAGCCTCAAATTGGATGACCCATTAGTTGTAGCCATGTTGAGTAGTGGGAGGAATAAAAGAAATAGTAATATGGTCGCTAACTTCAACGTGAATTACATGAAATGATGAGAAGGCAGAGTGGTCGATGTTGTTTGAAGCACATTGATAAGAGCATATGAGAAAGAACATTCCTGACAAGTAGCCAAAAAGTAGAGAAATGGTAAGTTGATCGAAGCATGTGGCTCCATCGTAGGGTGTTGTGAAAGGGTAAGATGAGCACAAGATTTTCCAAGCATCACTTTAAAAGCACGATGGTGTAACAAGAGAGTCAAGAGGACCATTTTTGGAAGGGGTAGTTGAGTGTTGAAGACTCATTGATTGACCAAGAACCTACCATATTGAAAATGAAGGATAAAGAGTAACAAGTCACAATAGAATCTTTTGTATGTGTATTTTCCTACACAGGTGGTGGTTGTTGCGGTTGATTTATCTATGCAGAAAGCTATGCATGGTTAATGCATAGTAAGGATACTTTTGTAGGAGTAGAGACCTAGGTTTTAGTTGCACATTTTCTTAGAACGAGCAAGTATTTGAGGGTGGCAGAGATGTTGGGAGGCCTCTTAGGCCCTTGTAATGGTCATCACACATTAAACATTTGACATTAGAATAAGATAATATGAAAATATATGTAATAAAGTAAGTAAAGTCAAGGACAAATGTATAAAGACTACCTAATGAATGATTAGTTGGAGTGGGTACAATTGTCCCAACTATATCTCTAATGTATAAATACTCTTGAAGAAGGAATACAAACTTGGTTGGTTAACCTTCCCTAAAATATCTCTTCTCTCTTGAGTTATGTGTGTGTGGTGTTCTTTCTATAATGTAGTCTCTTCTTGAATTCCCATGTAATATAGAATATTACAACACAACCCAATCAAGTAACCACAATTAGCTCCAATTTCTCTAATCAACTCCAAATGCCCCAATTATCCCTAATTTTTATCAATTGCCTAATTAGCCCAATATACTCAATAGAACAGATAGTCCCAATTTACACCAATTACCAAAATTTCCCAATTATGATGATTGTGCTAATTGGTCAACTAGTCACAAATAGCCCCTAAAAGATCAAATGGCCACCTTTAGCCCCAATTTCCCAAATTTCCATAATTAGCCACAATTGCCAAGTTAGCACAATTAGCCCAATTTGGACAATTTCCCCTAATTTCTCTAATCCTTGCAATTTACCATTAAAAATAATTACCTTTTTTTTCACTTGTATTTGTCACCCTAGGTCCAAAAGAGAATCCAAGATGTTATTGGGCTAAAATCATAAGTTGTACCAAGGAAGTTTCTTGTAAAAATCCACAATTGAGCCTCACTGCACTTTTCCTAAGAAGAAGAGTAGTCAATCGTAGCTTTCCAATAGATAAGTCATGACCAATTGTTTGTTTCTCATATAAAACCCACGACCACCCCTGAGATCTTCTAGATTTGGAGAGTTACGAGGATATCAATGAGAAATGGGTTAGACATGATGCATTATTCAACATGGAACTTGTGCATGACCTATTTTCACCTAATTCACATGCCATGAACCTATCTCTAAGATCCTATGAGTTCCTATAAGAAGAGGCCAATGTAGGGGATGGGCATATGACATCAAGATTCTAAGCATCCTCAGGCTGGTCAAAACTAAGAAAGAGTCATTTGTCATCAATTTGTTGATAGATTTGGGTGTTGGGAATCAACACAAGTGAAGTTGAAAGTCTAGGTGAGAGATTCTATCACCTTCCTACCACAATATGGGGAGTATCTTCATTTCTTTCAACCAAGAAAGGATGGATAAGGAGGAGCTCAATGAATAGGAACAAGTACAACAAGGTACTTAAGGTAACCATATAACTTGTTGTAACTTTCTTTATTCAATATAGTTTTTTGCTATTTCCCCCCTCCAAACATTGTGTAAATTATTAATGTTATATGTGTGATTTGAGTTTGGTGAATCTAATAGTACTTGAGGTATTATATGAGATTTATTGCATGCAATTCTATTGTTATATGTCATAGGATTTGACAAGGATTGTTGGTTGTCTTGTGTACAGGTAGTAGGTGGAAGAGGCTACTTATGAGATGGATCTCAAGAGCACTTCCAAAGGATATGGTTGGATACCCTTAGAGAAAAGGTAAGATGCCATATTTCTTTCTTCCTTAAGATAGTTTGTTTGTTCTCATCAGATATAGGTGGAATCCATAGTGGTCTATCCTACGATTTGTCATTGGCTATAGTAAGGTCAATGAGAGGCCTTATCTATCCATAAACGAGTTTCTCTACAACACCTTGATTGTCCACAATTTACCTAATTTTCACCAATTACCCCAATTGCCCTAATTAAATCCAATATACCCAATTAAACATAGTTTCCCCAATTTTTTGATTATCCAATTTTATGGATTCACCCATTATCTCAATTTAACCAATTTCCCTAATTACACAAATTAATTCCAAGTTAGCTCCAATTTCCCCACCTTTTTGAGATGCTCAATTAGTTAGCACAATTTGCTTGAATTATCCAATTGGTCCAATTTTCCCAAATTTCTCCAAATTTTTCCAATGTCCCAATTGCCACAAGTGTCAAATTACCACATTTATCCCAATTGGCACAATTATCCCCAATTGCTCCAATTTCGCTAATCATCTAGGCCTAATTAGTCCCAATTGCTCCAATTAAGCCTAACTATCCTTAGTTGCCCCAATTTCCAACTAGCATAACTAGCTTGATTGGCCCAATTAGTCCAATTTATCCAATTTCCATAATTGACATAATTTTCCAATTAATCCAATCATTCTAATAAGCCGCAATTACTCCCCAAATTCCATAATTATCCCTAATTGTCTCAATTCCCATAATTGTCCAATTCATTGAAGTTGGCTCATTTTTTTTAGTTTTCCTTATTTTCACCATTACTCCAATTAGCATAATTATCTTAGTTGTCCATATTTTTTTAATTTTCCATAATTTCCTCAATTACTTTAATTAACACAATTATCTTAATTTTCCATATTTAGTGTAGATTGCTCCAATTTCCCTAATTATCCTCAAATGCCAACTATTAGATAGTTTGCTATTTCAAACTTAAACAAATATCTAATCCATGTAAAATAATTATGGCTTTTAAAATTTTCACCACCATATTATCAAAATTACATTGTTGACAATAATAAAATTATCCATAATTGTAAAACATTTTCATTTAATAAAAAATAATTTACTAATTTAATATTTTCTTACATTTTTTAACTATTTCATATTTTTACATGAAAACACTTCCCTTTATAAGAGCTATAAAAAGAATAAGTTCATGCACAAAAAGTGATTTACAAATAATGTTTTCCTACCATCTCTTAACTATTTCATATTTTTATATCTCTTAACTATTTCATATTTTTACATGAAAACACTTCCCTTTATAAGAGCTATAAAAGGAGTAAGTTCATGCACAATCAAAATGCATCACTTCATATAATTAAACATGCTATAAAATGACTAAGTTCATGCACAATCAAAATGCATCAATTCATATAATTAAACGTCAAATAATGGAGTAATAAGTGGAAAATTATGGAGTAATAAGTGTGAGTATTAATATATTCTATGAATCATAATTAATATTACTTTTGAATTAGAAAGGGACTTAATTAATATGTTGGTGTCATATAGGGAAATTTTACTTAAGTTGTATTTAATTCATTAAATATGTTTTGGAGGTTATATATTTTTTTTCAGATTAATTTTTTTCAATTATTTATCAAATTAGTTTGAAGTCAATTAGGTTAATTTTTCATTTTTTTTTAATAATTACTTTAGAACTATCCAATTAAATTAAATATAATTATCTTCAATTTCCCTAATCAATTTCAATTGTTCCAATTATTTCTAATTTTTCCCAATTGTCTAATAAAGTTAATTGTCCCAATTTACACAATTGTCAAATTATTTTTCATCTAATAGATTAATCTTGATGTATTTCAACTTGTCTTGATTGACATGATTGACTCAATTAACTCAATTTATCCAATTTCAACAATTTCCATACTTTCCCAGATAGTCCAATCAATCCCATAGACCACAATTACTCCCCAATTTCTATAATTATCCCTATTTATCCTCAATAGTCTCAATTTCCATAATTGTTCAATTTTTTGAATTCGCCTAATTGGCTAAGTTAGCCTAATTTTTTCACTTTTCCATAACTTCCCCAATTACTCAAATTAGCACAATTATCCCAATTGACCATAATTAATCCAAATTTCCCTAATTATCCTAGAATACCTCAATTAGTCCCAATTGTCTAATTTGTTTGATTTGCCTAAATTTTCCAATTATCCTTGTTTCAAGGTTTCCAAGTATCCCACTTGTCTTAATTCTTGATTGACCATTTGTATCACCAATTGCTCTATTTTCTCTAATTTATCTCAATAACTCTAACTTGGCATGATTAGCCCAATTAACTCAATTTTATTAAGTTTCTCCAATTGCCTAATTAATCAAGTTGCCTCAATTTCCTCATTTGCTAAATTGCATAAATTTTTCAATAAACCCAATTTAATGCAATTGCCCCTATTTCCCCAATTTCCCTAATTAACCCCAATCATATTAATTTTCCCTAATTCCTTTAATTAATTATATACACTGCTATTAGTTCCAATATCAAGTTAATTAAAAAGACTTCAAATTATTTTTTTATCTTTTAGAAATATGATGATGATGATGATTAACGTCCACTAAGACCTAATTGGTCTATCGGACCTTAAGAGGGTAAGTGATTACTTGTGATTCTTTAGAATTTTGTTTCTTTGCTCGAAAAGCATTAAGAGAAGCTTTCCAAGATCACCATACTTTTGTTAAGTTAAGAGGTTAGGAAGGTTGGTAGTGTGATCAATATTTTGAAAATGAGATCTAATATGGGTATAGGATGGACAATCTAAGAGAAAGTGTTTTTCATCTTCAACCTTCTTAGTGTCACAAAGGTGACACATTCTTTCATCCC
>ML801917.1:105141-115722 GCA_009831015.1 Picea engelmannii | reverse complement strand
AACTCTATGTCATCTAAAGAAAAAACTTCTTCCTTTGTAGGGACAATAAGAATGGTGTTCATGGCATTAGGGAACTTGTAATGACTTTTAAGGTAGGAATTCCAGTCCGTTAAGGGAATCCTATTATTTTAATGCATTGTCCTATTTTAATTTGAAACCAACTATTATCCTTCATCATACTCAAATGTATTTATGCAATCATACTACAATTTTTTTTTTAATTATTAAAAAAATAGTTTTTTATTGAGCACTTTCTAGCTCAGTATGAAGGATATGTGCAATTCCTTCCATGCTTGACATGGAGTTGATATGTAGCATTTAAAAAAACATTATAACCCAAAAAATTCAATGTAGGCCATAAATAAAATATTTCAATATCTACCTTACTATATTTGTGTGTATAAAGAAAGTAATTAAAGTAAAAAGAATTTCAATGTAGACCATAAATAAAATATTTTCTATTTTTATATCAAATAGGTGTGTGTAAAGAAAGTGATTGAAATAAAAAAGATTTCAATGTCCGTGGGTAAAATAAAGTAATTAAAGTAAAAATAGGTTTATTCCATTTAATGGTGCTTTTTACATCCAATATTATGAAGGAGATGTGGACTTCCTTCAATGTTTAACATGGAGGTGACAAGTGTAATTAAAAAAAAACTAATAATAACATAATATTATTACAATGTTAGCCATAAATAAAATATTTCAATATCTACTTTAATACACATATATAAAACAGAAAATAAACAAATTACTATGATTAAAACATTTGAATGATTTATAAAAAATAAAAATAATATATATATATAGATTTATAAAAAATAAAAATAAAAACTTGAAAAATTAATTTTTGATATTTCAAATAAATACATAATAATATTATTATTATCTTATAATATTTTATATTTTAAATAAATATTTAATAATAATATTATATTATCTTAATAAAACATAATTTGTTATATTATTTTTTTTTTCATTTTTTCTCTTCAACATCAACCAACCATTAATTACTTATCGATCCAACCATTACTTGTGGATTTAAATAATATCATTATACATAAAATCATGACTTGATATTTAATTTATTTAACTTATTTTTAACAATTAATTTAAATAATGTTAACTTAGCAAACAATTTGATATAACTTTCAATGTGTCATTTCTCAATTGTTAATTATTCACTATTTACATAAGTTACAATATTATATTTAATATAATATACATTTTTATATTTAATATAATATATCATTTCTCAATTACAATATTATATTTAATATAATATACATTTTTATATTTAATATAATATATCATTTCTCAATTGTTAATTATTCATTAGTTATATACATAAGTTAGAAATAGCTTCATATTTCATATATTTGACTTACTTTTAACCATTAATTTGATTTGGATGATATTAAAATGTTAAATTTAGCAAACAATTTGACACAACTTTTAATATATCATTTATTAATTATTAATTATTCATTATTTACATAAATTACATTTTTATATTTAATATAATATACATGTTTATATTTAATATAATATATCATTTCTCAATTGTTAATTATTTATTATTTAAATACATAAATTAGAAACTGTATGCTTATATTTAATATAATATACATGTTTATATTTAATATAATATATCATTTCTCAATGGTTAATTATTCATTATTTACCTACATAAGTTAGAAACTGCAGCTTCATATTTAATATATTTGACTTACTTTTAAACATTGATTTGATTTGGATGATGTTAAAATGTTAAATTAAAAAAAAATACATAAATGTCAATTCATTATCACTTTTTTTTATGGTTAATTATTCATTATTTCTCATTATAACATACAATTTAAAAGGTTAATTATTCATTTATTGACTTACTTTTAACCATTGATTTGATTTGGATGATGTTAAAATAAAGGAAAAATACATAAATGTCAATGCATTATCACTTTTTTACGGTTAATTATTCATTATTGGTTAATTATTCATTATTTCTTGTTATAACATACAATTTAAAAGGTTAATTATTCATTTATTTGAAATAAGTGTCAATGTGTAACTTGTCAATGTTAATTATTAATTATTTACATAAATTACATATCACACTAGAAATAATTATCATGCAAAGAAGAGGACAAAAACCCTTTTCAAGGATTGTGTGTTGAAATAAGTGTCAATGTGTCACTTCTCCATGCTCATTATTAATTATTTACATAAATTACATATCACACTAGAAATAATTATCATGCAAAGAAGAGGACAAAAACCCTCTTCAACGATTGTGTGTGATGCCTAGCACTTCCAATTACCCTCTTAAACCCTCTGCCATCATCGTGTATGATGCCAAACACCTCATTTAATATATTAAGCTTAAGTTTTGATCTTGTCAATTTTTCATTTTATATCTTCTGATAAACAATAACAATATTTAATGAGAACTTTGATACGTCGAAGTTTTAATCAATTGACAAATTTACCTTGGAAACCGTGAGGATTTTGATTGTACATTTAGATTAAGTAACCTTGGAAACCTCTATAACATCAAAATTGTAAATCTCAACGTTTGCACTTCTCATTTATATTTCCATTTGGAAAAATAGTTTGTCACGATGCTAATTAAAAAAACTTCTCAGACCGACCAAAAATTTATATGACGAAAGAATCCCCATTTTGATGCAGAAAAATCTGCCATGGATAGACGACATAATTTTAAAGAATCATTCCTGTATCTCTCTGTTGTTTGTGATAACAATAATAAAGCGATGGCTTAGATACTTCAACAATGCGTCGCACCATTTTTGTTCCGTGACCTACTGTTTTTGTCCGTTTTTGCTTAAATTTCAACGCTTCGAGAGAAATCAGGGTCTTCTTTTTGTCCGTTTTTGTTTAATTTTCGAAATCAGGGTCTTTTTCTTATCAGTTTTTGTTTAAATTTCGAAGTTTTGCGAGAAATTACGGGATTCGCTATTGAACAGATCTAGAAGCTACGAAATTGAAGAACGGAGAATTATTTCGATTTTCAACATTATCTATATTTGTCTGAACGAAAATTTAGGGGTTTGGACAGCTAATACATATGTGTGGATCATAGTTTTATGGCGTTTGGACGGCTAATATATGTGTAGATCATAATTTTATGTTTGTACAGGGAAACTTTGCAGTAGTAGCGATAAAAATGAAATTTAGTACCCGTATTACCAGGGAGAAGATACGGAATCTTATTTTAGGTCAAATACACTAGTTTCTTGACAGTTGTTTTCGTACATTTAGTTGCAGGACGAAGATTTTGTCGTTGTTACTGGTCTGAATGTTGTTTTCATTGAATATTGCCCCCTGCTTTTTCTGTGAAGGTTAAATGCATGGCACAATATTGTTATTTCAATAATAAGAGCGCCCGGTATCCAAGGTTGGAATGAAAACGATTTATCGTAGCATTGTTTTTATTATCTCCAAGGACGAGCAGTGCTTTGTCTTGGAAGTTAGAAGTAGAAATGCACTGCTCATGAGTCATGACTAATTTGCCATTTTCGTTGCAAAAGATCCGTGCAAGGTCATCTATTATCGGATTCTTAGAAATTGAAATCCCTGCAGACCATGGAGCACATGGATGCAAAAGGTGCAGTTAAATTTTATGCCTCGGGGGTTAATGGCCGCAAAACATCAAAGCCTTCCATGTGCGGAGGATTCCATCTTCGGCAAAGAAAGTAATTTGTGTTTCTTGAATGCTTGTACGAATTTCATTTCTTTAAAGGAACTGTCCTTTCTACAGTTAATCTGAAATGAATCAATGAATCAGTCAATTTAAAGTTCAGTTTGTTTCTGAACAAGGAAGATGCCCTGGAAAACCCTTCATTTAAAGTTCAGTTTGTTTCTGAACAAGGCAGATGCCCTGGAAAACCCTTCAGTTAAAGTTCTTAGGCAAGTGAGATCGAGGAAACCACTGCAAAATACCGCTTTCAAACTTCGTATCCGTGCGAAGTTTTAAATGACAAACGACAGTAAATTTCACTTCTTGAACTTTAAATACTTGAAATAGCGGTTTCACATTTTTCTTGTATGTAAATCCATGATTCGCCTCACAAATTTAAAACGCCGCAGGATTCTGTTTCGAAATAAAAAGAGTTTAAAACGAAGGTAACGAAGGATCTGCTTCGGAAACAAAAACGAAGGTGAAATATTTTTCTTTTAAAGGATGAACAGTGACTATTTCTTTCCAAATGAAATCGCATTCAGACTTTATTTTCATGGAAAGTGGTGCAAATAGCGATGAATGCAATATGACTGATGCGTTAATGCTACCCAATCGTCAGAGCTTATAAGCAGCAAGTACATCAGATCAGCACCAGGAAGAAATATATTACTGAGATACTTTTAGCGGCAGATAATTTAGTGTGCAAGCAGAAAAATAATCGGTCCACTTAATGTTTGACAGCGACTGTAGATAAAACAAGAAGACATGGAGAGAAACGGCATTACACCACACATGAGTGTACAAATGCTGAAGAAGCAGTCAAGGAAGGAGAAATTTGTCGACCAAACATGGAGGAAAGCAGTTCTGTATGACAAACAGATATGCGAATCTTTACATAGAAACGAAAGCTGCGCAAGTTCAACCAGCGATTTGGAGGCAGAAACGGCTTTCAGATTCCACTACGGTGCCAAAAAGAGTGCACAATCTAGGGCTGTAAGATGTGTATTTGACAGGAGTCGTCGTTCAAGAAAGAGCAAGAGTCCTACAAGCATGTTACGAGGAAGGAAAAAAACAAGTAGCAGCAATGGTAAGAATGTATTGCCTTTAAGCTCAAATAGATTACAGAGAAGATATTATCCTTCAGCTAGGATTTCCTTTCAGGAAGATGGCTCTGAAAATTGTTCTTCGGAGTCTTCATCATGTAATGCAGGCTGCAGTGCATGCACAGATGAGGAAGGGATCAACACAAACTGTAACATTTCTTATCATGAATCTTCTAGTAATCCTAAAGTTTTGAGAGTGCATTCACTGCATGCATCTAAGAACAAGAACCTGGTAAACCACAGGGGTTTTCTATTGCATGCAAGTAAAACCCAGAAAAGTCATCCCCCTCATGCATTGACAAGTTACAAAGATTATAATCATGGGAATGAAAGAAAAAGGCGAGACGAAATCATGATGGAGGATTTTAGTGCGAGAGATTGCAAAGGAAATCATCCGAGTTTGAGCCAAAAATATAGACCCATATCCTTCAAGGAACTTGTTGGACAGAACCTTGTGACAAAATCCTTGATGAATGCAATCCTGAAACAGAGAATTGCCTCTATATATATTTTCTATGGGCCCAGAGGAACAGGGAAAACAACTGCTGCAAGAATCTTTGCTGTGGCATTGAATTGTTCGTCTTACAATGGGAAATCAGAACCATGTTGGGAATGCAGAGAATGTTCACTTTTCCAGTCTGGCGAAAGCCCTCATATCACAGAACTAAATGCAGCCAGCAATAATGATATTGAAAAACTGGAAATCTGTCTCCAGAATATTCAGTTCTCTCAATCGGCTGCTGGGTACAAGGTTTTCATTGTAGAGAACTGTCATGAACTGAATCACGAAGCATTTAGTACTTTGTTGAGATTTGTAGAAAGTCCTAATCGTTACATGGTATTTATTCTGATTACAACAGATTCAGAATTACTTCCAAAGCCTTTCCTGTCTGGATGTCAAAAGTTCCGCTTTCAGAAGCTAAAAGATGGGGATATGTTCAATCGTCTTCATAAGCTCGCAGTTTCAGAAAATATCGACATTGAGGAGGATGCGTTGCGTTTGATCACATCGAGGGCAGGGGGCTCGTTACGTGATGCCGAGAACACATTGGAGCAGTTCAGCCTTCTTTCTGCAAAAGTCACTCTGACCATCGTTCGCCAAACGGTACATTTCATTCTCTATCTCCAATTTCATCTATTAAATTTCTTTAAAAGAAACTTAAAATTCATGGAGTATCAAAATTCCTACTTTGAACGTATGAAGATGACACTGGTGTTTGATTTCATTATCTTAACAAGCACTGAATTACATCCATGATAATCCAGTTCATCTGAGCATTTCCATGGTTGCAATTTGCAGATTGGTTTGATACCGCATGAAAAACTTGTTGATTTGCTTGACTTTGCCTTAGCAGCAGACACTGAAAATATTGTGAAAACCACGCGAGAGATTATTGATTCGGGAATTCAACCGCTTGCTATTGTTTCACAACTAGCAGCACTCATCATGGACATTCTGGGCAGTGGTTGCATTTCTGTAGAGGCACAAGAAACCCTAAACTTCTTCGGCAGTCATCATTGTAAGTCACAGGGCCTTTTGATAGCTTATTTTGTATAACGTAGGATCTTAATCTGTAGCATTTTCAGGGCCTCTTTGACAAAGCAATGAAAAAATTCAAAGTGTTTTCTAATGACATTCTATTTGTGTAATCTATGGACAGTTTTTATTAAATTCCAAGCTGTTCTGAAAATACGTGTTGTGAAAGAATCTTAATCTAGATTATCATCATATCATTCAAGGGAAATATACTCCTAATAAGAAATATGAATCAGCCTTTAGGCACACAGTAGAGTAATTCAACAAGTTTATGCTTATTTCATCTGAGGCTGATAATCTCCATGGTTAACAAATGTGTCACTGGTGCTATTAAAAGATAGTTCTAATTGCCTGTTGTGTTTCTAAAATGATGAAGTGATGCAAAATCTAAACCTCAAGAGGAAAAATGAATGGATGCAGTGATAGTAAAATTCTATGATTCATATTGTTTTAATTCTGTGCAGCATCCAAGGATAAAATAGAGAAGTTAGGCCAAGCTCTGAAAATCCTTGTAGAAGCAGAAAAACAACTAAGGGCTTCAAACGAGTGCACTTCATGGCTTACAGCTGCTCTTCTGCAGTTCGGAACAGATGAATCGAACCCAAGTCCTCGTTCACCTGTAGGTACTAATGTAGCCTTCGATGATTCGAGTCATACGAAGATGAACGAAACAGGTCTTGCTGATGCAGAGGGACTTCATCATACTGAAAATCATTTGGATGTGTATGAAGTTCCCCTCGAAATTCTTCCAGCCAAAGTTCCGGCAGGAATAATTACAACCAAAGATTCTGGAATTGCAGATTCATCTGATACAGCCTGTGGCTTTCCAGAGTGCTCAATAAGTCGTTCTCACAATACAAGTATGACCAAACCTATTCAATCGCATGATACCAAAACGAATAGCCTTCCAGCACCGTCACCGAATTGCTGGAGAGCGAGTGAAGTAGGGAAGTTGGAGCTCAATCCTGTGAGTCCATGCAAAGCGGAGGAGATATGGCAGACTGTACTGAAAAGCAGTCAATCCACTACTCTAGAGGATTTATTACAAGGCCAAGGAAAGCTGGTATCCCTTCTGGTATGCAGAGGTATGTGACTTCCTCTAGATTATAGGGTTATTGGGTTAATTAATAAAAAGTGGTTCATAACTCTAATTTAACGAGTACTTGTTGGTTTCAGCCAGAGCAGTAGCTCATGTGGAGCTTAGACATGACCAGCAGAAAGTGAAGGCTCAAAGGCTAAAGGTAAGCATTTCCAATGCATTGCAAGAGGCTCTGGGTTGTCCTGTCGAGGTCAAAATGACATTATTGGCGCCCTCGAATTGTCAGCCTAAGATTTCAGATCAGGACACCGATGCTTTGTGTTGCCAGGAGAATAAACTGAAAATCTCGAAAACTAATAACCTATGTTGCTGCTGCTCAAGGGCAATAAAATGTATTTTACAGAAGCACAGACGATGGAGGAGGAGAAGTCACCAG
Organism: Picea engelmannii; assembly: GCA_009831015.1. Lineage (NCBI taxonomy): Eukaryota > Viridiplantae > Streptophyta > Pinopsida > Pinales > Pinaceae > Picea > Picea engelmannii. Next base: position 107,904 of record ML801917.1, on the reverse strand, counting down.
TTTCTGCTCAAATGTGTGGGTTGTAAAACCTCCAGTTGTGCCTGTTTGCCTACCGACAGGCGGTGCTTTTGCTCCAATTGTGTCGGTTGTAAAACTTCCAGCTGTGCCTGTCTGCCTACCAACAGGTGGTGCTTTTGCTACAGATGTTGAGATCAAGTTAGCGTCTGCTCACATGAACATATGTTCTCTGTATTGTGAGCTTGACTGCATGATTTGGAAAGTATAAGAAATATATTAATTGAGAGGTAGAATTATGGAGTCATTTGAACTTTTCTTTAAGATAAATTAAGCGGATGCTAAGTTTTCATAAGGTTCATGGTATATGGTTTGATATCGATCTCGTGCTTGGGTTTAAATGGGTTGCAAGCTCTTTTCTAACCCTTATGCGTTCATTTAAAAAAATATTACGATAATTTAACAGTGTTAAGGAGAGAGAGGAGAGTATTAAAGTGGAATGATGTTGTTCTTAGGATAGGAGATTATTAGAATGGAATGATGTTGTTGTTAGGATAAGAGTCAGAAATTGAGAGAGCATTCATGATTACACAAAAGATTTAATTGTATTACTACATTGTTACACACATATATAGGTAAATATATAGCTGAATTCAGATCCAACTCATTCCATATTTGAAGGGAGTGGTTGAGAAGATATCTCAACAGTCTCCTAGAAATTTTCAACCAACCCAATCTAGTCTCCTAAAGTAAGCTTTATTCTAATACCCTCCCTTAATGCTTACTTTACAAATTACAATACTTAATCACAATTACAACACTTGAACTTCCGTCTCTCTGTCTTGTCTTCCTCAGCACTGAAACTGAAACTCACTCTGCAATCACATGGCTTCCGCTCTTTCTTCTTCCTCTTCTTCGAGCTTTCCATCGGCACATTTAAAGTCAAAACGCCTCTGACCATCTTTCTTGCACTTGTATACTGGACAATTTGACAACTTGGCTCGTCTGGGCTTCCGTGATAAAAGTTGACAACTATTGATGCATTCTATGAACTTGCCTTCATCTGTCGGATTTTTGCTTTCGACTATCCTTCAGTATCTAGAAGAAAAGTTTGGATACGGAATTTCCTCAACATTCCTTTACACAAGGTGACTTCCAATAAAAACAATGTACTTGATATTGGGGCTACCAGCTTGCATCAAAATACAAGTTCTTATTTTTACATAAACACTTACACACAAAACTTTAAACTCACCAGGTAAATGTAACCTATAATTGTCGATCTTGGAGCACCGAAATACAACAAGAATCTACAACTTATAACATATTGGACATAATCAAACTAGTAACATGCTCTTGTGGCACCGAAGAACACGCAAGAACTACAAGCTTGAACTACATCACTATGTTCAAAATTTGGTTCTTCTTTACAACTTAAACAATATAAAAATAACCAATTTGACATAAAACTCTGACGAATGCAACCAAGAAAGGGGGAAAAGTTGTCGTGGACTTCGTACAACAGCGACTCTGCAGTGCCGACCAACAGGCTGTAAATTGTAATGCGGCTCACGTCCTCTGCTCTTTGATTCGATGGCTGCTCTTTTATACAGTGGGCGACTATTGACTTTGGGCGAATTGTCCATGCACAGTGACGGCTTATGCATGCACACGGTTACTCCCTCAATCTCATTCACTTCTGCAATGGAGTACTTTTTGCTCCTTGTTGCGGGTTTCTCATCCAGGGCATTTACGTCCTCCATATCTTTAAGAGCTTCCTCTTGCTCTAACGTAATTTCCTGGTCTCTTTCATAATAACTACAGTAATCATCCTCTTCCTCCTCATCAAAGAAAAATACATAGTTTGTTGTTGTAAAAATTCCCATGTTCAAAACAGTGATTACCTTGTACGCGATTCAACAATGATTTATGTGACAGATGATGGCTAAAACAGATGATGACTAGAACAGATGGCTCCAACAACAGATCTATACAGACGGCTCCAATTCCACGGATTCAAAGCACAAGAAGTCCTCCTTGCAGATGGCTTGATTTTCCACATGCACAAACCACAGTGTAGCGATCTCTTCTTATCTCACACAACAGTACCTTTGCCCAACCAACGATCTGGGAGTCAATCTTGTAGCAGCAATCAATCTTCACACATAAATAAAAAATTCAACACACCTAATCTACGTATGTACAGGATAATAGCCTCTCAATCTATTTCATATTCTTGGGCACTCCGTGAGGAGCTAAGCCCAGCCAAGCTCTGATACCAACTCAGAAATTGAGAGAGCATCCATGATTACACAAAAGACTTAATTGTATTACTACACTTTTACACACATACATAGGTAAATATATAGCTGAATTCAGATCCAACTGATTCCATACTTGGAGGGAGTGGTTGAGAAGATATCTCAACAGCCTCCTACAAATCTTCAACCAACCCAATCTAGTCTCCTAAAGTAAGCTTTATTCTAATAATAAGTGTTTGTATTTTAGAATTAATTTTATATTTTGATGTAATTAATGTTTTATAAATTATTTTAATTTTATATATATAGAAATTTTTAGTATAAATATAATTTAAAAAGAGAGTATTATTGGAAAATTGAATTTTAACTCATAAATAAGTTATTATAATAAGATATTATTGTAAACATTAAATTAACTATATAAGAGGTTTCAAGATTAATGTGAAAAAGAAGAGTGAAAAAAGAGGTTTCAAAAAGTGAGAGGTAAGACTTCACTTGATGATTTAGTAAAAGAAGAGGAGAGAAGAGATACAAAGATACAAGACTC
>ML801917.1:61822-103399 GCA_009831015.1 Picea engelmannii | reverse complement strand
TAAATATTAATAATAAAATATTTCTCAATTTTAAATTTATTATTTAAATTATATTCAACTTCAAAATACTATAAATAATAATAATAAAAACTTTATCAAATTTAAATTTATTTAATGATACCATTTTATATAAAATAATAACAAGAGGAGATGATCAAATATAAAATATCTAAATCTAAAATACTTTCTCATATAAAATGGCATGATATATATAATTTTATATAAAATAGTAACAAGAGATGATAAATGTAAAATATCTAAGTCTAAAATACTTTATCATATGAAATGACATGACATATATAATATGTGAAATAAGATATATAAATATAACCATGTTCATCTGCAAAAAGCTATGAACATTAATAATAATTTTTATTTTTATTTTACATTTTAATTTTATTTAATACTATTTTAAATAAAATAATAACATGATATATATAATATATATATGTGAAATAAAATATATAAATATAACCATGTTCATCTCCAAAAAGCTATGAACATTAATAATATTTTTTTTTTTTACATTTTAATTTTATTTAATATTATTTTAAATAAAATAATAAAAGAGGGTGTGGTGCGGTGCTGTGTTGTGAGGTGGAGATATTACATAATTTTTACTATAAGAATTTTCTAATATTTTTTTCATATTATTAATTTAAAATTTATTTAATATCATTTTAAATAAAATAATAAGAAAAAATATTATAAAATTATTATAATAAAAATTATCCACCCCATTTTTTTATATAGAATACTAATAAAAGATAGAGAGATATTATACAATTATAAGAATTCTTTAATATCACTCATCACTCGCATATAATAATAATTCCTAATATTTCTCCTCACTACCTCATATAATAAGAATTTTTTAATATATCCCAAGGTGAAGATATATGAGAATGGTAGGATACGTTACAGAATTATTACAATAAATTATATCTTCCTCACCCTTTTATATATATATATATATATATATATATATATATATGGGTAAAGAGATATTAATGAATTATTATAATATTAATTTGTTAATATCTTCTCATGTACTTATACCACCTTCATATATGAAGGTGAAGATGGGAAGGAATATTGGGGAACTTTTATAATTAAAAAGTAAGTTTGAAATAACAAAACACATATAATGGCGTGTTTATGTTGAGAATTTATATATATAAAGAATATTAAATAAAGGACAATCTTGTTGGAATCTAAAATGTTGTGAACATTCAATTTTTTTTTTTATTAACTTTAAGTTTACTTAATATCATTTTATATAGAATAATAACAAGAAATATAATCACAATTAGAATGTTAAATAGAATGTTTAAAATATGAAATGACATGTTTATATTGAAAATTCATTGAAAATTATCTCTTTTATTAGAAAAGTATTTTAAAAAAGTACATAGTATAGGTAAACAACGTCTTTCAAACCCTTTGTATGATTTGGAATGTAAATTTGCAATATAACTTTGTATGACTTGGAATGTAAATTTGCAGTATAAGATATTAGAAGTGCCTCTGATGAGTCCAATTAACCTATAAAATTAAATATTTTAAGTCTTCAATATGAAAGAAAAAATGTTTGTATTTAATCAAAACTCAAGAGAGACAATTTCTAAAATATATAAAGAGAGACTAAACTTTTTTTTGGCTAACATCTTTTCTAGAAAACCTTAAAAATTATACTACAGTAGTAAACATCCCATCTTGCCTAGAAAACCTTAAGAATTAGACAACATTATTAAACATCAATCACTAGAACTCCTATCTTATCAAACCCAAACTTTGTCTTTCTAGACTACTCATCTCTATACTAAGGCTTTGTCTTTCTCAATCAAGGATGTAAAATCTAGACTAAGGAAGAATCTTTCAAATAGTAAAGTTAAAGACATTGAAGTATACCAACATAAAACTTGGAATTCCAATTCCTGTGATGCATATCAATATATATTTTTGATTAAGGTGTTAAGAAAAGTTTCCCCAAAAACAAGACTAAAATTTTAATCGCCCCTATTTTTGAATTCAGGAACTAAAATGACCCATCTAATTACTAGGATATCATCAGTAATTCCATTTTACCAAATTTATTTGTATTGATCCTTGAAACAAAAAATAGTCAATGGATGGAGGACAATAATATATTGACTAAAGGACAATTTGACTTACAAATTAGCATGCTACCACTAATGGAATTTCCACACTAAGAGTCATTGCTTGGGATTCTAGATTAAAAAAAAAAAGTGTATCACATTTTTTCTTAATTTTAGAAAATTCTTTTTCATTTTACCTAGATCCAAACTATGGAAAATCTATAAGAAATACATGTATCCCTCCTAAACTCCACAATGATGAGATAAGGCTCTATGAAAAGGTTATTGCTAAGATGAAATGAAATTGTAAATAATCAATGGATGTATTGTTTGTAGTATTTGTGTTAAGCGCAAATGCTCCCTTTCTTCCACCTGTTTTGGCATCTACATAGATAAAATTGAACAATATTTAGAGGAAAATGTGCATTGGTATCAACATCTTCATACTCATTAGATCATATTTCTCTTATATGTTGATGATAGTGTTTTTATTGCCAAAACTATTGATGATTTTCACAAACAACTCTAACTTCTTCAACTTTTTTAAAAATATTATGAACTTACCAATGATATTAAGAAAACAAGGGTTATGATAATTAAATCTAATAAAATAATGTATCCTTCTATTTTTCATTAGATCAAAACCCTTGAAGAGGTCCAAACTTATTATTATCATTGGTGTTTGGAAATATGATTATATTTTTCATTGCAACAAAACCCTTGAAAAGGTCCAAACTTATTATTATCATTGGTGTTTGGATATATGATTTTATTTTTCATTGCAAAAAAACCTTCGAAGAGGTCCAAACTTACAAATACATAAGTGCCGATTACAATTTTCATTTAAAATGGAACCACAACATAGAGAATGGAATAATTGATGTTTCAGAATATTATTATGGTGATCCGGATTATTTTCGGCATGAAGTGAGAGCGGAGATATAATAAAGAAATGTATAGAGATATCTTAGATATCCAATAATATAAAAAAAATATCAGAGATTCAAACATAGATATATTAATACACAATTTCTATTAACGAGTGAAATATAAAAAACTGTAGAAATACAGAGTGAAAGACTCGCTAGAATGGTCGCAACTTATCTCTGAGAAGAGATGTGACGACTATTCATATTCACAAGAATATGATTACAATGAGGATATAAAGGTCTTTTTAACATAAAGAAAACCCAAAACCCTAACCCCGGAAGATGAAAAGCCAACAGTTTTGTGGACCTCGTTTTGGGTAGTTTGGTGTATCAACTTCCCAGAGGCATAACTTTGGCATACGATCTTTGTTTGGGGCGCACAATAACTTGTTGGAAATGTATCGTTGAGGATATTCATTTTGGGAGAGTAATTAGAGCCTTTGGCTATCATTGAGGTGCTCAATCCTAAAAAACATTCATTTAGGCCCTCAAAATGGCCCTGAAAGTTTAGGAACCAAAAAACTACTAAAAATAGTAAATTGCTAGAAGACCGGCCATAGATATCCACCTGGATCAATCCTCCCTCCTTAGGAATAAATGGTATCCATTGTGTTGAGTGCATGGGGGAGAGGGAAACCCATATGTTGAATTTGCATCTTGATGAGTCGCTTGTCTTGTTGGAGAAGTTGCATTGCTTAGCTTGTTGAAGGTTGTCACGAACCTATGGCTAGAAGGGTTGGACCTTTTAACCAGTCTAGATACATGATATGACTATGTGCAAAAGGAATATTTGTGCTTTGTTGCAATCTTGTCGACCTTCTTCTGTTGGATAGAAAGTTCTTGGGTCTAGGATGTAGTAGTTGTAGTGTCCTTCTCTTCACCTTTTGAACAGATTGTGAAGAAGCTGAATTTTGTAGTATGAGGTACTACCTTGCGGCACTGCTTAGGTGGGACATTATTTGGAACTACCTATGGTATCTTGTAGAGATGACCCCCCATAATAAAAATGAAACTATGGAGTCAAGACTCATAGATAGCATGGCGCTTCCACATATATGGTTGATACAAGAGAACATCACATACATCCAGCAGGACAACATCACATAATACCTCATCATTAAAGGGATGGATGTTGTATGATAATCGACATTGTTGGATGACACAAAGGTCTCGTTCCTGGTGAAGACTCCTAATGTTGTATGGTTTTGGGTGTGGTGTTGTCGACAAACCCAATTTTTGTATGACCTCTGCTGAGATGAGGTTCTTCTAGATTTCGCTATCAATAATAAAATGTAGTGGGGTCCCCTTCACCAACATTTGTGAATGAAAAAGGTGCTCCCCCTCTTTAGGATCTGTTGGTTCTTTTGGTTGAATTGTTGTGGTCGCAACAGTAGCAATGGAGTATGTGTCGATGATCTATCTTTTCCCATTATTTTATGAATCAGATTCTAAATCAGGGTTCGACTCCTTGTCTTTGATCTCGGAGACCAATGATTGTTTTAAGTGACATTCATCAGTATTGTTCAAGGGGATTTTTTGGAAATCACACCACTTTCTAATGTTCTTCTTCGTCTTCCTATGAACCTTCTTTTCCTGTGGCTTGTGTAACATCTCGCTCTTGCGTAGACCTGATTGGACTTATTCTTTGAGGACACTTGTGTGCAAGTGATTTGATTCATTATACAATTGATTGTTTTGATTATGATTATGAGATGTCGTGGATTTGATGATATGTTATTTTTTTATATTTATATCGACATGTGCTATTGAATGGTTTTTCCTGAGTGTGCAGGACTATGGATGTTTGAGGATGTTGATGGCATCGATGGATCTCCTTGGACTCTGGATCAAGTCAGAGAGTGGAATGGATCTCCTTGGACTATGGTTTGAGTGTTTTTTATATTGCATAGGTGACATATGAATACTAGACTATGATGTTGATTTTGATCACTGACATGTTTCGTTGATGGATGCATACTGACAATAGCTTTCCAACCAGACTCACATTTGGAGTAAAGGGGTCACGCACGAAAACCATAGACATTGTGGGAGTGGCATGGCAGCAACCCTGCCACATCCTACTAGCACTCTCACCGCCGCTCGAACTATAGGTTAACTATTACCTAGTTCGAGAGATCCATGATGTCATGAGGGAAGACTGTGAAAATCGCTCACGATGATTCTAAAGGGGGTGCAATAAGGCAAGGTCCTTATTCCTTAGAGGCCCTTAGTCTCCCACAAGGTCACATGATAGATTATTGACTCTAAGGGTTTGACGTCTACCAAAATTAGTCAAAAGGCGAGTGGCACCCTTGGATCACGTAGTGCGTTTTGAAGGGCACGTCGCACAAATAAAATGGGAATGCAAGCGAGTGGAACCCTTATAGAATGTAGTGCGTCTTGAAGGGCACGTTGCGATTTTAACTCTGGTAAGTTAATAAAACTAGTACCTAGAAAACTATGCCTCCTTAGGACATGGTTGGCCTTAAAATGAATGATGGTATGAGTAAAGTTTAATAACTATTTTTTCCCTTAAAAATTGTCACTAAGCCTAGTGAATTTAAAACCTAAGTCTAAGTAGAACATGTGAACAAAAAAAAGGGGGTAAAGAAAATTCAAGCATTAATAATTAAAGTAAAATTTTAATGAAGGATTAAATTATTAAAAGGGTAAATTGTTGTTTATATCTAAACTTGCTAAATTTGAACTTAGAAGAAAATGGGAAACTTAAGGAAAAGGGGATTTTTTAACATAGTAGGGAATATAGTCTTTGGAACCTTCTAATTGTGAACTCAACTAGGTTTTAAGGAAGGCATTAGTCATTTAAGAAATGTAATGGAATAAAGGGACACCGAGGAGCGTTTTTAGGAACGCTTTTAGGTGGGTGAAGGAAATAAGAAAATTTAATTAATTAATAAATTGATTTCTTGGTGCAACTAAGGGATCATGTGACATGTGTGCGGGGGAGGTTTATCCTAATTAAATTTAATAAAAATAATCTAATGAGGGTTTGGGAAACTAATCACTAAGAAAACTCTATAAAAAGGATGGTGGAGGAGGAGTATGGATCATGTCTGGTATGCGTAAGGTTATGCTGTCGAATTTTGTGCTTGACTGATTTTTCCTTATGGGAGTTGGGATTCCCAGCTCAGATATCAAGTGGTAGCTCGACGTTGCGAGGCAAGTTGGGAGCTATCCTTCTCTAGTTTGTGTGCATGGGCCCTTTTCAGCTCGGGGGGCTCAAGGGGAAGAAGAGTACCCCTAGCGTTGGTTGGGAGGTACCAGTGAGGTCTCGATAGTTTGAAAGAAGGAGATGGACGGAGCGCAAGCACATGACAATGAATTTGGTTTATTCTCCTTCGAATACGGTACGGGGGTGTAAGATTTTTGTGCAGCCACACCCTCATTGGTACGTCCGCTCCCACAGGATCTTCTTTCACTCACGGCCCAAAGAACTCAAAGGTTCCTCTGATTCCCTATCGGGAATCTTTATTACCCACAGATTTTCTTCTCCTGCGCGATCCCCCTTCCTTGACTTATCGAAGGATTGGAACTCACGGTTTTGCAAGTTCTTTGTTAATCACTGGGCTCTCAAATCCCCGAGACCCGATGGCTTTAGTCAACGTTGACTTTCTCTCACCTTATCGGGACTTCTTCCTTTATCGCAATTTCGCAACTCACAATGTCGTGCACTTTGAATTGTCGACCCTCGATACCCGATGCGTCGAATCTCTGATGCGCACGTGTGAATCGACCTTTCAACTCCTCGTCACTCCTATCAGGATTTCGGGATTCGTGGGATCCCGAATCCTGCTGCCAAATGATTCGGGACTTCACATTCCCCGAACTCCGATTCAATCCCACCTGTTCTCCACTCACTCCCGTGGTCCCACACTGTCCTGAAACTTATCGGGATATCGCGTATCGCGATTCCACGATGTCTGTGTATCTCGTCTTCAAAACCCCCAATATGCCGAACCCCGACTCTCCTAGATCTCCTGACACACGTTCTAACTTATGAATGGTTCAGATCTTGTTGGGATATTGCGTCTCGCGATGTCGTGATTCTCACTGCGACAACTCGGAGCCTTGACTCGCGATTTCCAGATATGCGATGTCATGTGTAGTTCTGTCGACTCCTTCTATCATCGGATCGACGACTCTGCTTCCTCCTGAGCTTAGAAACCTCCACACTTGCACTGTATTTCCCTCGCACCTATGGAAGATCTGATGGTTCACAGTGACTCGTGGATTCTCCTCGAAGAATACCGATCATCTGTTTCTCCTAGTGAAACCTGTGAAATGACTAAGGGTTCCTCCGCGGAACTCGTCACCTGCAACAACAAACTTACGTCGCCCCTGGTAACTTTCAAGGCATGACTCCTCTACGATGCCCTTCAAACCCTTTGAAGGCCTTATCTCTCCTGAGATTATCCACAACTTTGAGTCCTCTGATAGGAACCCTTTGCTCACACTCCTTGCGGCAACTCTTCAACCTCAACTGAGTGTTGAAGTCTCTCGACCCTATGCACTCCTGCAGCAGAAATCTTTCGATACTTCACTCAGAATCACAACTCTGAGACTTCTCCCTGGCCTGTGCACTCCTTGCACGGCACTATGCCCAACTGCACTTCTGAGGATGAATGAGAACAAAAGCTAACTCTGGTTGAACCCTTCTGTCAACGCACTCCTTGCGGACACTTCAACTGCACTCCTTGCAGGAAGTATCTGGCTCAGACAAATAAACAATTGAAACTCATTCTCTCACCCTCTCATATTTCAAGTTAACCATGAGATCACATACACAACATATAAGAAAATATATGACAGGAAGCAAACATTCATGAGCATAACATCGACACACAGAGAAACAACATAAAACCATGAATTTAAATCAAAGTTCTCTTCTATTAATTCAAATTCCTGTACATGGGTGTTCTTCATACAATTCTCTACTTGCTCTTCTCTTCCTGAATGCTCTGACTAATGTTACAATGCTCTCTTTACAATGTACAAAGGAGGTTGTCTATATCCATTTTCCCTCTTGGACTCTAAAACTATCAAATCTAGAATTAAATTCCTATCTGACTACATTAAATCTTCTAAATGCCGACTGTCTACCTAAGGATGAGAGCTATCTGCTCAAGGTCCAAATACAATTTACAAGTGTGCCTCATTAAATCTCCTCATTAATGTTTGCGCAATAGTTTCAAGGTGAAATTCAAAAAAGAAATTATGCTGGCTTGTCTAGCTGTCTTCAGCTTCTGCGCTGGCTCGCTTGACGTGGGCGATGCTCCTGCATCATACTCCTTGGCTTGAAAACATTCATGGGCTCCTTTCCATGAGCTCCTGCACGGTCTGTCCATGCTTCTGGATCACTGCTTCTCTCTCCCAGCTGGCATCTTCCACTAGGTGATTGTTCCACTTGACTAGATACTCGAAGTATTCCTTCCTTCTGGTCTTTTTACCCACTCTCCTGTCCAATATGCATTCCATCTATGGCTTCTCTGCAATTGGTAATTGTTTCATCCACTGGATTACTGGCTCCTCAGTTCCAGTTTCCCTTTCCCCAGCTCTGTAAGGATATAAATCTGCGATATTGAATATCGGAGATATCCCGATGCCATTCGACAACTCAATCTCATAAGCATTTTCTCCGAATTTTCTCAAGACCTTGCATGGCCCGATTTTCTTCATTTTTAATTTGTTGTATGTTCCCCTTGGGAACCTTTCCTTCCTCAAATGTGCTAGAACTAGATCACCAACTTTGAAGCGAAGTTGTCTCCGATGTTGATCTGCTCTGCGTTTATATTCCTGGCTTGAATTTTGTAGTCGCTGCTTCACCTTACTGTGAAGTTCCTTCATCGCCTCAGTAAACTCTTCAGCACTAGCACTGCTAGTAGCAGTCTATTCTGACTCCCTCAGTTCAGAAACTCCTCTCGGCTGCATCCCATATACAATCTGAAATGGACTTTTTCCTGTGCTTCGATTCACCGAATCATTGTATGCAAACTCTGCCTGTGGCAATATGTTGTCCCAACTGCTGTGGTGCTATGTCACCAAGCTTCTCAGCAAGTCTCCTAGACTTTTGTTCACCACCTATGTTTGCCCATTCGTCCGAGGATGATAAGCAGAACAAAATGCCAAGTTAGTTCCTAGCTTCTTCCATAACATCCTCCAAAAATTCCCTATGAATTTAGTGTCCCTGTCTGAAACTATTCTTTTCGGCAACCCATGAAGTTGAATGATCTCCTTGAAAAACAGATTTACGATGTGTGTCGCATCACTGGTATTCTAGCATGGGGTGAAATGTGCCATCTTAGAAAACCTATCCACGACCACAAAGATTGAATCAACACCTCTTTGTGTCCTCGGCAACCCCAGTACAAAATCCATGTTGATCGCCTCCCATGGCCTCTCTGGTATGGGTAATGGTTGATAGAATCCCGCATTCTTCTTCCCGCCCTTCGAATGCTAGCAAATTCTACATCTGTCAACAAATATCTTGACATCTGCTCGCATCCCTGGCCAAAAATATGACTCATTCAGCTTCGCAAATGTTTTGTCATGGCCAAAATGTCCTGCCAATCCACCAGTGTGTTTCTCTTTTAACAAGTTCTCCCTCATGGAGCAATTTGGAATACACAGCTGACTGCCTCTGAATAGAAATCCCTCCTGGATCATATAATCTATCCAAGGACTTTTGTCTCTGAGAACTGGATTCTCAGTTGCTTCATACGCTTCTCCAAAATCTGCATCACTTGCGTACATATCCCTGAGATTATCAAAACCCAATGTTTTGACTCGGAACTCCTGCAATGGCAAACATTTCCTGCTCAAAGAATCAGCCACTTTGTTAGCAGTACCCGAAATGTGTTTAATCAAAAATGTGAAATTCTGCATATACTCTACCCATTTTGCATGTTTCTGATTCAACTTCTCTTGTTGAGTCACAAACTGTAATGCATGATTGTCACTGTACAATACAAATTCTTTCGGGATCAAGTAATGCCTCCACTTCTTCAGTGCCTGTATGATAGCATAAAATTCTTTATCATACGTGGAGTATTTCAGTTTCGCCTCATCCACCTTCTCGCTAAAATATGCAACCGACCTGTCTTCCTGACTCAGGACCGCTCCTATGGCATACCCACTGGCATCACATTTCACCTAAAATGTCTTCAGGAAATCCGGTAACACCAAAACCGATTGTTCTGTGATCTTTCGCTTCAGCAGATTGAAGCTCTTTTCAGCCTCAGCTGTCCAGTGAAAAGACTTATGTCGCTTCTTCACTGTATCCATCATCGCTGCACTAATCCCGCTGAAATTCCTGATGAATTTTCAGTAGAAACTAGCCAAACCATGAAAACTCTTCACCTCGAAAACATTTCTCGGTGATGGCCAATTCTTAATTACCTCCACTTTGTCTGGATCCATCCTCAACTCATTAGCCGAAACAAAAAAACCCAAATAGATGAGTTCTATCTTCATGAATGAGGACTTCTTCATGTTAATCAACAACTTCTCCTGCTGTAACTTCTTCATCACTATGGCCAAATGCTTCAGGTGTTTAGCCACTGACTTACTGTAAATCAGTATGTCATCCAAATAAACAATGACAAATTTCTCGATGAATTCCCTCAGGACTTCATTCATCAACCTCATAAAAGTGCTCGGTGCATTTGTTAAGCCAAACGGCATAACAAGCCATTCATACAGCCCTTCGTTGGTTTTGAAGGCTGTTTTCCACTCATCGCCTTCCCTCATACGAATCTGATGATATCCGCTCTTCAGATCTATCTTTGAAAAATATTTTGCCCCACTCAGGCAATCCATCAGATCATCCATTCTTGGCAATGGGAACTTGTACCTGATGGTTATCTTATTGATTGCTCTTGAATCGGTACACATTCTCCAACCTCCATCCTTCTTGGGACTAGATATTGTTGGAACAACACACGGACTCAAACTTTCTCTGACCAATCCCTTGTCCATCAAATCCTGGACCTGCTTCTTGACCTCTTCATTTTCCTGCGGCGTCAACTTGTACGTGGCTTTATTCGGCAAACTAGCTCTTGGTATGAGATCTATGTGATGACTCACACTCCTCATCGGTGGCAACGAATGAGATAATTCGTCCACTATGATGTCAGCGAACTCTTCCAACAATTCCTGAACTTAATCAGGTAAATCGTCCACTCTTGTGCTAGTCAGAACAATCCTCGGTTTTCTGACCACAAAGAATTGTGGATCTTCTTTCTTCTTAACCTCCGTAAGAAGTTCCTTCCCACTCATGAGAAGTATTGTGTTGTTCACTTCCATTTTCACCTCCTTATCCTTTATCGGAAGCAACATATGGGTTCTCCCATTCTTCTCCAAGGTATATGTGTTCATTCTCCCATCATGAATCACATTTATGTCATATTGCCATGGTCTACCCAGCAATAAATGACATACATCCATGGGAATAACATCACATAAAAATTTATCATTATAACCCCCTATTTTGAATTCAACCAAGCATTGTTTAGTAACAGTTACCTGGTGTCCTTTCTGTAGCCATGAAACTTTATATGGACTTGGATGATCAGTCATTTCCAGCTCCAGTTTCTCTACCATCTCTGTAGATATGAGATTATCCGTGCTACCACTGTCAATGATGACCTTGCACACCCTATCCTTGGTCTTGCAAGATGTTCTGAACATTTTGGTCCTCTGAACCGAGCTTTCCACCTCTTTCTTGGGTTTCAAAAGGAATTTTTGCATCATAAGCGATCTTGCGCCTTCAACGTCTTCTGCTTCAACATCCCGCCTCTGCGCTTTAGTGATGTGAGCTTCTCCAATATCCTTCTTTTTCTCCAGACACTCATAAGACTTGTGCCCGTTCTTCCCACATGTGAAGCATGTGATAACTCCACCTCTTCCTCTTCCTCTACCTCTGGTACGAGGAAAAGTGTTGTTGTCAACATATCCTCCACTCTGCTCTGTATGCTACCCTCTCTGTTCAACATATGGCCCTCTCTGTGAGGTTCCACCTCTTTCAGCTTTACCCTAAGGTTTCTTCCATTCATCCTTGGGCTTCTGGTATTTGTCCTAGGCAACTGCCTTGCCTCTGGGCTGACTTCTGCCTCGGCCCCTCTGTCCTTGCTTTCGGCTCAACTTCTCCTCATCTTTCAGAGCCAATTGGTAAGCATCTTCCACCGTTCAGATGGTTAGCATGCTCAATTCATCCTGAATGTCGTATCTCAGACCATTCAGGTATCTAGCAACTTTCTTATCATCGCTCTCCCGATGACCTGCCCTGATGTTCAGTTGATAGAATTCTTCTGTGTATTCTTTCACTGACATCAGCTTTTGCCTCAGGTTCTGCATTCGCCTGAACATAGAAATTTGGTAGTCTCCTGGGATGAACTTCACTTTCATCTCCGCGATCATTCGATCCCAACTCTTAATCTTCTGCTTACCTTTGCAGCATCTATCAGCTTGTAGCTCGTCCCACCACAATGTTCCATGTCCCTTCAGGCATGTGACAGCATGTCTGACCTTCTTATCCTCTTCGATATCCTCATAATCAAAGTAGGTGTCAAGAGCTCTAATCCAATCTAGCAGCTCCTCTGCATCCAAGTTCCCCTCATAGACTGGAATGTCCATTTTCGCCTTTGCACCCATCCTGGCAATGGCTTTGATCAACCGCTCGATTGATGCATATTATGTTGTGACCTCTTCTTCATGTCCAACTTCCATCTCATCTTCGGAATCACTAAGATCCCCTGCACCAACTATGCGTCTCTGAGCTGTCTCCATGTCTTCGAGTCTTTCTCGGAGATCCCTCATCTGCCTCTCCATTTCTGGATTTGCTGCTGGTCTGCCTCTCTCCTCACCTCCCTATCTTCTAGATCAGGTGACTGTCTTTCTCTTCTCAGCGGCATGGCGAATTCTCTTCTCTGCTACAAAAAGCAAAGAAATATTCCCAGCTCTGATACCAAACCTGGCGCAGCCTCACCCTCACTGGTACATCCGCTCCCACAGGATCTTCTTTCACTCACGGCCCGAAGAACTCAAAGGTTCCTCTGATTCTCTATCAGGAATCTTTCTTACCCACAGATTTTCTTCTCCTACGCAATCACCCTTC
Organism: Picea engelmannii; assembly: GCA_009831015.1. Classification (NCBI taxonomy): domain Eukaryota; kingdom Viridiplantae; phylum Streptophyta; class Pinopsida; order Pinales; family Pinaceae; genus Picea; species Picea engelmannii. The sequence continues at coordinate 90,239 of ML801917.1, read as the reverse complement.
CTTGACTTATCAGAGGATCGAAACTCGCGATTTCTCAAGTTCTCTGTTAATCACTAGGCTCTCAAATCCCCAAGACCCGATGGCTTTAGTCAACGTTGAATTTCTCTCACCTTATCGGGACTTCTGCCTTTATCGCGATTTCGCAACTCGCGATGTCATGCACTTTGAATTGTCGACACCTGACTGATGCGTCGAATATTCAATGTGCACGTGTGAATCGACCTTTCAGCTCCTCGTCACTCCTATCGGGATTTCAGGATTCGCGGGATCATGAATCCTGCTGCCAAAGGATTCGGGACTTCACATTCCCCAAACTTCGATTCAATGCCACCTGTTCTCCACTCACTCCCGTGGTCCCACACTATCCTGAAACTTATCGGGATATCGCGTATCACAATTCCACGATGTCTGCGTATCTCATCTTCAAAACCCCCGATATGCCGAACCCCGACTCTCCCGGATATCCTGACATGCATTCTATCTTATGAATGATTCAGATCTTGTCGAGATATTGCATCTCGCAATGTCACGATTCTCGCTGCGACAACTCGGAGCCTCGACTCGCGATTTCCAGATATGCGATGTCACGTGTAGTTCTGTTGACTCCTTCTATCATCGGATTGACGACTCTGCTTCCTCCTGAGCTTAGAACCCTCCACACTTGCACTATATTTCCCTCGCACCTATGGAAGATCTGATGGTTCACAGTGACTCGTGGATTCTCCCTGGAGAATACTAACTGTCTGTTTCTCCTAGTGAAACCTGTGAAATGACTAAGGGTTCCTCCGTGGAACTCGTCACCTGCAACAACAAACTTACGTCACCCCTGGTAACTTTCAAGGAACGACTCCTCTACGCTGCCCTTCAAACCCTTTGAAGGCCTTATCTCTCCTTAGCTTATCCACGACTTTGAGTCCTCTGATAGGAACCCTTTGCTCACACTCCTTGCAGCAACTCTTCAACCTCGACTGAGTGTTGAAGTCTCTCGACCCTACACACTACTGCAGCAGAAATCTTTTGATACTTCACTCAGAATCGCAACTCTGAGACTTCTCCCTGGCCTGGGCACTCCTTGCACGACACTATGCCCAACTGCACTTTTGAGGACGAATGAGAACAAAAGCTAACTCTGGTTGAACCCTTCTGTCAATGCACTCCTTGCAGACACTTCAATTGCACTCCTTGCAGGAAGTCTCTAGTTCAGACAGAGAAACAATTGAAACTCATTCTCTCACCCTCTCAGATTTCAAGTTAAACATGAAATCACATACACAACATATAAGAAAATATATGACAGGAAGCAAACATTCATGAGCATAACATCGACACACAGAGAAACAACACAAAACCATGAATTTGAATCAAAGTTCTCTTATATTAATTCAAATGCATGTACATGGGTGTTCTTCATACAATTTTCTGCTTGCTCTTCTCTTCCTGAATGCTCTGACTAATGTTACAATGCTCTCTTTACAATGTACAAAGGAGGGTGTCTATATCCGTTTTCCCTCTTGGACTCTAAAACTATCAAATCTAGAATTGAATTCCTATCTAACTGCATTAAATCTACTAAATGCCGACTGTCTACCTAAGGACGAGAGCTATCTGCTCAAGGTCCAAATACAATTTACAAGTGTGCCTCATTAAATCTCCTCATTAATGTTTGCGCAACAGTTTCAAGGTGAAATTCAAAAAAGAAATTATGCTGGCTTGTCCAGCTGTCTTCAGCTTCCGCGCTGGCTCTCTTGATGTGGGCGATGCTCCTGCATCAGATTTCATTCGTAAATTAGTTAAAATTTTAGTGTGTTTATTGGTAAATTAGTTAAAAAAAAATTCGTTCATTGGTAAATTAGTTAAAAAAAATTGTGCATGATCTTATGTCCTACTCTTTTGCATAAATGGTTGGGTTTCCTTTTAACGAAGTTATGCAGGTGTTGATGAAGTTGCTTTCTTGTTGCTTTAGTTTTATTTTTTTTATTAGCTCCCTAATCGCAATACTCGCCTAGTAAGAAAGATTATCATCAGTGTTGCAAGCTACATTCTATTAGCCTTTAGTAGCCTCTGAACACCCATCCTTTCACTGTGTAAAATGGTCATTAGCCATGAATACGATCCCCTTTTCCATGGCCTTTCAACGACTTTCCTATCACGGATTTTGTCGATAAACAAGCTAGAGTTTTTTGTGAGAGGATTGCATGCGGATTGCGTACTCACTATATGGCTCTCTACCTACCCCTCATATCCATGACCACTCTCTTCCTTCTAACACCGCAAGTCTCACGTGACTGGATGCAACATTTACGCTATTAAAGCTACCAAAGAAAGGGGGTTTGTCGAGATTCAGAGGCAAATAAATTTACAATAAGGGAACTAAAATAGTGCTCTTAACAATGACGCAGAGTCAGGAATGAGCATGTGAGCGTGCTTTGTGTATGTGCAGATGGATTGGATTTTTTCTGGCTTAAGATGAAGTTATTATTGTGGGAACATGATACAAAAACACAGTTGTGATTGAGATAGTTTTAAATTATCCCAACTAACATCTCTGATTTCAAAGTAACTAGATTGAGATACAATGTTTTAATAGGAGTTATGGTCCAAATAATTTTTCTAATATTCCTCCATGTAAATGTTAATAGAGTTCAAACCCAACACGATATGGTTCTACAATTTTAGTTGATATCAATGTTCACCTTTATTTATTTAAATTTCTATAAAATTCATCAAATTTTGTTTTGTATCTATGTCGATATCATACTTAGGAGATGGATAGTATCTCTTTCCTCATTTGTTAGTTTGTAGATGTGCCTTTTTTTTTAGTTTCTAAATAGCTCGAGCTCTCCCAACGAGCATGTTCTCCCCTTCCTGTAGCTTCGTCTGGCTTGCATGTCTTTTTCGTGCCCTTCCTTGCCCTCACCTATAGCGAATGTGCCTTAGCATGATTGAGGTGAACCAACGTTTTATCCAAGTTTGACATTAGGATTATAGCAGTGGATTCATATTAATGGTGTGGAAGTGATTTAATTAGTGGCGTGAATGGTAGTTTGAAATCAATAATAGTTGAAGTGGCTATTTTGGAGGTGAATACAGTGGTAATGATTTTAGATAATGATGCATTAAAGACAATGTGTGTGTTGAACCAATTAATTAAATAGTGTATATAATTGTTATAGTTAATGAAGAATGTTAGGATTTTTAGCTCTGTAATAGCTTGATCATTTTTCAATAATTTATTTGATTAGTTGTGACTATGGCGATTGTCCCGTATAATGGTTTAATTTCTTTTGCCCCAGTTTAATAGTTTAATTGTGATCATAGAAATTATGGTAGTGATGTATTTAAGGACCGCGGTTGCATAGTCGACAAAAATAATTAATTAGTGGTTAGAATTGGCAGTGATTATGCAATTTAGGAATATTTATATATTGTGATTATGGTCGTGGAATTATGGCAGGGGATCTATTATTATGGTTATCCCTTTAGATGAGTTGATTGTTTTTATAACAATTTTAAGGTTTTAATCATGATTAGTGTGATTATCGCTTCTAATAGATTAATCGGTTTACAACAGTTTAATCATTTAATTATGAATATTGTGAATATCCCTTTTTATTAGATTAATCATTTTACAACAGTTTAATTGTTTCGTTATGAATATTGTGATTATCCTTTTATAATAGTTTAGTTTTTTTCACAAAATTTTAATCGTTTAAGTATGAATATTGTGGATATCCCTTTTTATTATTTTAATTGTTTTACAACAGTTTTAATTGGTTAATTGTGATCATTGTGATTATCGTTTTTAATAGTTTTAATAGTTTGTACAACAAGAAACTAAATTGGAATAGATTGAAATCATTGATGTTGTTATGGAATACCTTGTATGAAAAATTGTAAATAGTAATCTATTCACGTAATTTCTTCATAAAGTTTAAGGGGTTGGCCTTAAAAAGAGGAAAGTAGGGAAGCATGGTTTTATTTCAAAAAAAGGCAGAGAAGTATTGTCATAAGTTTTCATATTAGTTGGGGTTGGATACATTGTGCTTGAATAATCTTATGCTGGTAAAATGTTAGGAGGTACATCTAGATAGTTGCAAATTTTAACCCTGTTTTGAATGTAGTTACCTTTTTCCTCATTTAACTGGATTGGTTGGAGTGATCTTGTTTATATATTTCATTTTAAGGTATGAAAGTTAAGTTTTGGACTTATAGTGTTTCGTTTTTGTGTCTAGACTTAAGGGTTTAGGACTGTTTAAGTTTGCGACTTAGTTACTATCGCGCTTGTTGCAATGCGGCGACATGATTCTTTATGATGGGATCATTGCACATGTTAATCAACAAGCACATACGATAACCTAGCTTTGGGTCATGAATTTCCTGATGAGGACAATGTTGCTTATTTTTAATTGATGTTTGTACAATGTACGATAACATTTATTGTGATTTTTTTTGCTTGTCATGAAGGTTCTAGTTACTTGTGTCGTCTGATGTTGGTCACGTTTGGTTGATCTAATGTTTTCCTTTACCTTAGTAGGCTTGGTCTGGCTTGTGTTGGGTGGGATGTAGACACCTCCTTGTTCCTCAGAACAATCACCAGCCTTGAGACTTTAAATGGTCAAAATCGATGGGAACCTGGGCTTGAGCATTGCTTATGTGACCTGGAGGTCCTAACCATTGTAGGGTAGGACAGGTGGGCGTTCGTTTTTATTTTTCATCTGATTGAATTTTGTTTATTGCTTCAAGTTGTATGATGTGCTAGTATGTTAGGTCGTTATGTTTGTTTGTTGTGTGAATCACATGCATTGTGTTCATCGTCGAGTTGCAATGATTGAGTGTATTTTCGTTATTACCTTCCTATAAAAAAAAATGTACTTGTTATGCATTGCTTGTTTTCCTAACGTCGGGTTTTGTTACATATGGTATCAGAGCTGGTTCGAGCTACAACTTGGGATGACAACAACTTCCATTGATTAGATACTTGATTATAAAATGTCGCTAATTAAATTGATTTGTATTTGTGAAGGTACTCATGTTCAGAGGACAATGCAGAGGAAGATGATGGGTTGCTAGGGGAGGAGGCACGACACCTCCAGTAGAATCCATGCCCGAGGGGTCTAACCCCCGAGGAGAAGAACATGTTGTCAGACAAGAACATATAGTTGTGGGAGATGTGGTTGGGTTGATGAGGTCCTTCTAGAGGATGTTAGAGGCCCTGATCAGTCATTTGGATAGAGATGAGGCCAAGATGTTGGCACCTCCTAAGGGTCCACCACCCTCGTTGACCGGTACTTGTAGTGTTCACTGCGAACTCGAGAAGTTCAATTTTTCTGAGTTATTTGGTGCCCCAAATAATGCAACCCCCAAGGAATGGTTGGAGAATATGGTGATGTGATTTTCACTTAACTATTATACCTCCAACAGGAAGGTCCACATGGAATTATTTCAACTAAAGGGGAGCGCTCTTCTGTGGTGGAAGACGCTCCTGCCGCAATTGAACATGGTCGTCGAAGACGTGTCATGGGAATTGTGCAAGGAACGGTTATGGGAGAGGTATATGTCTGAGGAATTCATTGAGCGTCATATCAACGATTTCAACTCCTTGCGACAGAGAGGTCGTACAATACCCGAGTACGAGGCTTGTTTCATGGGGCTACTTCAGTATGCTCCGCACCTGAATACTGAGAAACTTAAGGTCAACAAGTTCATGTTTGGCCTTAATGTCAACATTCATGCAAAAGTGAGGATTCTAATGAATAAAACCTTGCATGATGTTGTCCAGAAGGCCCTCATAGCAGAGGAGGAGCTCATCAGTGGGGGTTAGAGCAGGACTCCATCAAACACCAACTAGGCATTAACTGGGATATCGAGGCACTCCGAGAGGATCCACATTCAATAGACCACTGTGACTAGTGCCTCCACAACAGACTCCCTACAGAGGACCACAACACCAACAAAATCACCGACCACATCAACAATAGTTTAGGAATGTTCAGTAGAACATACTAGGCTTCCAGGCTGGTGGACTGTCAGCTTCTACTTCAGGTACTAGGAGTATCGAAACAAAGACTAGGTGTTGGACATGTGGAGAGCCACATTACCAGCATGACTCCCTAGTTGAGAGGGACAAAGTAGCCAGATCAACCAGACCCACTACCGTGGGAGATTTGGGCAAGGCCCATCGGATTCATGCAGTGGTGAATAACTACCAGGTAGAACACTAGTCTACTATTCTCGAGACATCAGGTACCATCGTTGATCAGACCATTAGTATTTTGATAGATCCAAGTGCTATAGAGAGTTTTATTTCTGGTGTATCACTAAAAATAATTAAGGTAAAGGAAGTCGAACAAGATGAGTTTAGCTTTGTAGAAATGGCTTTGGGAGACAAACATAATGTTGGAGGGAAGGTTATTGGATGTAGCCTTAACCTGGGAGAGTTTTCCACTAGGGCCAACCTGTACATCATGACCTTAGGGTCTTATGATGTCATGATCAGTATGGACGGGTTGGAATCGCATGAGGCGATACTCAACTGTAAGACGAAACAATTGAGATTGGTCGATGATGAGGGAAAAAGACACGTGATTGTAGGTAGCAACTAGGGAGTTTCCCTAAGGTTCATCTCTTCCCTACAGCTATGGAGGAGCATGCGTAATGAATGCAAGCTATATGCAATCCTTTATTTAAATGAAGACCTAGAAAACCTTTCGGTAGTGCGAAAGTTTGCATATGTCTTCCCAGAGGAGTTACCAGGGTTGTTGTCGGAGAGGGAATTGGAATTTACCATCGACCTAAAATTGAGAACCAAACCGATAGAAGGAAATCCTTATCGGATGTCAACCCCAGAGTTACAGGAGCTAAAAATGCAACTGAAGGAGTTGTTGGACCTAGGACTTATACGTCCAAGTGTGTCACCATGGGGTGCACCTATTATTTTCATATGGAATAAGGATGGGTTATGGAGACTCTACATTGACTACCATCAATTGAACAAGGCAACGATCAAGAACCAATATCCATTGCCAAGGATTGATGATCTGTTCGATCAGATGAAGGGAACGACGATGTTTTAGAAGATTGACTTGAGATCAGGGTATCACCAATTATGGATCAAGGAGGATGACATCCCTAAGACTGCCTTTAAGATGAGGTTTGGACATTACAAATTCACTATTTTACCATTTGGACTGACAAATTCCCCATGGGTGTTTATGAGCTTAATTAACAGGGTGTTCCGTGGATACTTTGAAATGTTTTTTCAAGGGTTCGTCGACGATATTTTGATATATTATTGGATGATGGAGGAGCATGAAAAACACTTGCGCTTGGTACTAGAGTGTCTGCAAGAGAACAAATTGTTTGGTAAACTATCAAAATGCTTGTTTTATCAATCAAAGATTCATTATTTAGAGCATGTCATCTTCGGTGAAGGTATCGTTGTGGATCTAGCGAAGTTAGAAGCTATTATGAAATGGCCTGTGCCAAAAAATGTCCAGCAGTGCGTAGCTTCATGGGTTTACAAGATACTATCAACGATTCATTGAGGGTTTTTCAAAGATAGAAAATCCGATTACGGAATTACAGAAGAAGAACAAGAAGTTTGTTTGGAACGAGATATGTGTGGAAGAATTTCAGAGGCTCAAGGAGTTGTTGATGACAACACTGATACTAAAGGTCCCTGACATGAATGAGGACTTCTTGGTATGCATTGGCACATCCAAGGAAGGCTTAGGTGAAGTCTTGATACAATACTGTCGAGTGATCGCTTACATCTCGAGAAAGTTGAGAAGGCATGATGAGAACTATGTGACGCACAATTTGGAGTTGTTAGCCATCATGTATACCTTGAGAGTGTGGAGACACTACCTTATTGGACGAAAATTCAAAATAAAAACAGACCAATGTAGTTTAAAGCACATTTTCACACAAAACAACTTGAACGCGCGTCAAAGGCGTTGGTTGGAATTGCTTAGTGAGTACAATTTCAAGATTACCTACATAAAGGGAACAGTGAACAGATTGGCAGATGCTTTGAGTCAGAGACCACACATATTTTTGGTGATGCCTCTTCAAACAAATCTACGTGAAAATATTTTGACTTTACAGCGTGACGATGACTGGTATAAACAGGTTAAGGAATTTGTCGGACAAAACACCATGATGGTACCCAAGTTTGAGGGATTTAATATGGACATCGATGAACTATTGAGATTTAATAATCAGATTTGCGTACCATTCAACGACGAGTTGAGGGGTTTGATCCTAAACAAGGCTCAAAGAGTATTGTACATGGCTCATCTAGGAGTCACGAAGATGAGAGTAGACCTTAAACCCTTATTCTTCTGGAAAGGAATGAAGGCAGACATAGTCAATTACGTGGCAAGATGTCTAGAATGTTAGTAGGTGAAGGCTTAACATAGAAATCCAGCAGGATTACTATAGCCACACGCTATTCCGAAAGAGAAATGGGAGGTCATTTCAATGGATTTTATTATTGGATTTCCCTTGACGGCAAGGAGACACGACTCAATTTTTTTGGTAGTTGACAATCTGACAAAGAGTTCTCATTTTATCCATGTGCATACAACATATCAGGCACCTGACATAGGTAGATTTTTCATCAAAGATATTGTGTGGCTGCATGGCATGACTAAGAGGATCAGTGTTTACGGGTCAATTTTGGACTATTTTCCAAGAGGCCTTGGGAACTCAACTTAACTTTAGTACCGCACATCACCTGGAGACTGATGGGCACACCAAACAAACGAATGAACCAAATATTGGAGGACATGTTGCATATGTATGTGATGTACTAACAAAAGAATTGGGAAGAATTCTTGCCACTGGTAGAATTTTCATATAACAATCGCTATCAAAGGACCATTAAGATGGAGCCATTCAAGTTTCTTTATGAGCGACCATGTCAGACGCCTTTGAGTTGGGATCAGCTTGACGATAGGGTCCTGGTGGGACCCAAAGCAATGCAAGAAATGGAATATCAAATGCAAACAATAATACAAAGGATCAAGGAAGTGCAGGATCAATAGAAGAGTTATGTCGATACACATTGTGTCGACCGTAGTTATGAAGTTGGCGATCAAGTCTTCTTGCGGGTAAAATCACACAAGAGTTCGATCAAGTTTGGAAAGGGTGATAAAATCTCTCCTAGGTTCGTGGGACCCTTTGAGGTTATGGAAAGGAAGGGGCCCGTGGCCTATCGACTAGCCTTGCCTGATTCTTTGAGGCATATGCTCAATGTATTTCACGTATCTGTTTTGAGACATTATGTTAGTGATCCTACACATGTGATTGACATGATTTCTTTGTAGGTATCTGACGAGGGTGCACACACGACGGAGCCAATCTGCATTCTGAACCATCGCATTCGACAACTATAGTGTCGAACAGTAGATCGGGTTAAGTTCTAGTGGGACAACTATAGTCCGCACTCGACAACCTGGGAGGACGCATTTGATATGCGTCAACAGTTTCCATTTTTTCTTGATAGCTAGACATATATATATATTGTGATCTACACTTTATTTTGGCACTTATATACTGCAAAACTTTGGGATGAATTTTAAAACTTTGGGATGTAACATACCTCTCTTGCGCACACCTGATTGGAATTATTATTTGAGGACACTTGCCTACAAGTGATCCGATTCATTATACAATTGATTGTATTGATTATGATTATGAGATGTTGTCGATCTGATGATATGTTATTTTGTTATATTTATTTTGACAGGTGACTTTTTTTTCCTGAGTGTGCAAGACTATGAACGTTTGAGGATGTCGATGGCATCAATGGATCTCCTTAGACTCTATATCGAGTCAGGGAGTAGACTATTATGGTTTGACTGTTTTTTATATTTCATAGGTGACATATGACTACTAGACTATGATGTTTATTTTGATTGCTGACATGTTTCATTGATGGATGTACGTTGACGATATCTTTCCAACCAGACTCACATTTGGAGTAAATAGGTCACACACGAAAACCAAAGACATTAAGGGAGAGGTGTGGAATCATCCCTACCATAGCCTACTATCACTCTCGCCATGGATCGAACTGTAGGTTAATGATTACCTAGTTCGATAGATCTAGAATGTCGTGAGGGTAGACTGTGACAGTTGCTCACGATGATTTTAAGGGGCGCACAATAAGGCAGGGTCCTTATTCCTTAGAGGCCCTTAGTCTCCCACAAGGTCACCTAATAGAGTATTGACTCCAAGGGTTTGACGTCTACCAAAATTAGTCAAAAGGCAAGTAGCACCCTTGGAGCACGTAGTGCATTTTGAAGGGCACGTCGCACAAATAAAATAGGAATGAAAGTGAGTGATACCCTTGGAGCATGTAGTGTGTCTTAAAGGGCAAGTCACGATTTTAACTTTGGTAAGTTAATAAACCTAGTTCCTAGTTAACTATGCCTCCTTAGGATCTGGTCGACCTTAAAATGAATGACGGTATGAGTAAAGTTTAATAACTAATTTTTCCCTTAAAAAATGTCGCTAAGCCTAGTGAGTTTAAAACCTACGTCTAAGTAGAACATGTGAACAAAAAAAAAACTAAATGGACATGTAACAAGAAGGGGTAACGAAAATTCAAACATTAATAATTAAAGTAAAATTTTAATGAAGGATTAAATTATTAAAAGGATAAATTGTTCTTTATATCTAAACTTGCTAAATCTGAACTTAGAAGAAAAGGGGAAACTTAAGGAAAAGAGGAATGTCTAACATAGTAGGGAATCTAGTCTTTGGAACCTTCTAATTGTGAACTCAACTAGGTTTTAAGGAAGGTGTCGGTCATTTAAGAAATGTAAGGGAATAAAGGGACATCGAGGAGCATTTTTAGGAATGCTTTTAGGTGGGTGAGGGAAATAAGCAAATTTAATTAATAAATAAATTGATTTTCTGGTGCAACTAAGGGATCGGATGACATGTGTATGGGGCAGGCTTATCCTAATTAAATTTAATAAAAATAATATAATGAGGGTTTGGGAAACTAATAACTAAGAAAACATTATAAAAAGGATGGTGGAGGAGGAGTATGGATCACATTTGGTATGCGTAAGGTTATTCTCCTAGATTTTGTGCTTGACTGATTTTTCCTTGTGGGAGTTGGGATTCCCAGCTCAGATATCGACTGGTAGCTCGACCTTGTGAGGTGAGCTGGGAGCTAGCATTCTTTGGTTTGTGTGTGTGTCCCCTTTGTGACTCGGGGGGCTCATGGGGGAGAAGAGTACCCCTAGCATTGGTTGGGAGGTATCAGTGAGGTATCAATGGTTGGAAAGAAAAATATGGACAGAGCGCAAGCGCGGGACAATGACTTCAGTTTTTTCGGCTTCGGATATGGTACACATGTGTAAAATTCCATTGGTAAATTAGTTAAAATTTTCCTGTGTTTATTAGTAAATTAGTTAAAAAAAATTGTGTTCATTGGTAAATTAGTTAAAATATTATGTGCATGATCTTATGTTCTACTCTTGTGCATAAATGGTTGGGTTTCCTTTTCACGAAGTTATGAGGGTGTTGATGAAGGTTCCTTCTTGTTTCTTTGGTTTAATTTTTTTTATTAGCTCCCCAATCGCAAGAGTGGCCTACTAAGAAAGATTCTCATCAGTGCTTCAAGCTACGTTCTGTTAGCCTTTAGTAGCCTCTTAACACCCATCTTTTCACTATATAAAATTGTTGTTATCCGTGAATAAATCCTCTTTCCCATGGCCTTTCAACGGTTTCTCCATCACGGCTTCTGCCGATAAACAAGCCAGAGTTTTCTGTGAGAGGATTTCATCTGCATTGTGTACTCATTGTCTATCTCTTTGCCTGCCCCTTGTATCTATGACCACTCTCTTTCTGCTAACATCACAAGGCCCACATGACTGGATGCAACATTTACGCTATTAAAGATATCAAAGAAAGGGAGATTGTTGGGATTCGACGGAAAATAAATTTAGAATAAGGTAACATAAATAGTGCTCTTAACAATGACATAGGGTCAGGCATGATCATGTGAGCATGCTCTATGTCTATGTAGAGGGATTGGTTTTTTCTGGCATAAGATGAAGTTATTGTTGTGGGAACATGGTGAAAAAACACAGTTGTGATTGAGATAGTTTTAAATTGTCCCAACCAACATCTCTGATTTCAAAGTAATTAGATTGAGATACAATGTTTTAATACGAGTTCTGGTCCAAATAAATTTGTTAATATTCCTTCATGTAAATTTTAATAGAGTTCAAACCCAACACGGTATGATTCTGCAATTTTAGTTGATATTAGTGTTCACCTTTATTTATTTCTAATTATTTAGAATTCATCAAATTTTGTTTTGTATCTATGTCCATATCACACTTAGGATCTGGATAATATCTCTTTCCTCATTTGTTAGTTTGTAGATGTGCCCTTTTTTTTTATCTTCTAAATAGCTTGAGCTCTCCCATTGAGCGTGTTCTCCCCTTCCTGTAGCTTCACCTGGCTTGCGTGTCTTTTCCATGCCCTTCCTCGTGTTATCACTCTATAATTACAATAGGTTGTCAAGGGTGAAATATTTTCATAGACATAACTATCAAAGCCACTTTTGAGATTGGGATCTAGCCCTGCCAGTTTAAGAGAGGGACCTCTTTGTATGATTTAGATTTGTTTATATTTTAAATGTTAGGCTAGTTATGATTGTCTGAATTTGTTTGTTTGTTTGTAAAATTTGGTTGAAGGAATGCATTAAATTTCCATTGGTCTATGGGGTCTGTATTAAAGATCAGAATCAGATTCAACTTTTTATGAGGTTTCTTCATAGGGCAAGGTAGTAAAATTGTTGGATATATTGAAATTAAATGAGGTGAATAAGAGAGAAAAGATGTGAGAGTCCACTAGGAAAAGGAGAAGCTAAGAATTCACTTACTCAATATCAGATGAAAAACACATAGACCATTAAAATACCAGAGACAAAGTATGCAAGATAAATTTTGTTCTATTAACTTCCTTTTAATTATTAGAATCTGAAATACACAAATGATAACTGAGAATAAGAAAACATTTAAAAAAGGAGAGACATCACCAACAATCTGACACAAGAATCATGTGAATAACCTATTTTATTACTGGTCGATCCTTTTGGAAAGATTACACATTAGCTCTTGGGTGCAAAAATCAACCCTCAATACATCGAAGGAAGAAGTATTTATACAATTATTTACAATTGATCTTGTCATAAATTACTAGGATATTATGGAGAAAATATCTAACTAATTAGATCTCAAATTACAAAATTTAGGAATGTTGTTGATCTATTCAGATCCTTGATGTTGATTTTGTGGAAGTAGTTTATGACTCATTATCTTTGATTTGACTGTCTCCTCCATGCCGACTCGAAACTCCAAATCACTTTTACTCAAGTAAAGAACACAAATATTCCCATCTTGTTTTACTAGGGATGGAAACCTTGAGTGACTTTATGTATATCTCGTCCATCTTAGTATACTTAGAAAAAGTGGGCTTTGTGATGAAAATATGTTTTATCTCATGCTGGATGCTCAGGTCCAACGATAATGTTTCTAGGAAAGCCTTTCCAGTAATGCTTCCATGTATACCTGCAAATTTGGAACCATCATTTGCCACTGTACTAATCTTCTGCTTGTAATCTGACAGAGTGATGAGATTGTCATTTATGTACTCCAGGGAGCCCCTTATTGTGTAGTACTTCAATATTGTTGAAAAATATCTGAACTCCAATGTCCATCACCTGAGACTTATCCTCTAGCTACAACATCAAACCTTTCTTAGTCAACACCTTCTTGACCTCAAGGATGGTATTTGTCTTGTCTTCAATATCCATTGCTTCCAACTCCTGCTTGTTCTTGGAATTTAGGAACCTGATGATATCAATGACCTCTGTAGGTTTGTCTCCTAGCTCTTCTCTTATTTTTTCAATTGCTTCTTTGGCCTTCTATACCAGTTCATGTTATTCAAAAATAATTTGTATGAGTGGCCATATTTCTTCCATAAACTTGCTAATATCTATCCAGATGTTTTCCTTGGCCTCATATAATTTCTTGGACATGACAGTCTCCTTCTGTAGCTAATGAAGTTGTTGATTGAATCTTTGAGATTTATGCATTTCTGCATGATAGTTGGATTGGAACATAGAATTTAGGTCTTGGATTATTTTTACCTCTTCTTGCAACTTTCTGATCTCTTCCCCTTGAAGGGACATGTCTTCCATAGACTTCACTAGCTTCTCAGAAGCATCAGGAACTTTCACTGGAATATTTGATGGAATATCTATTGTTGTAGTTGTTGTTTGACCCTGAGTTATGATATGACACCAAATGGGTCATAATTACATGTGAAGCTCCGAGTGAAGTTCATTTGTTTCAAGAGGTTGTCATCCTCTTCTCCTGCAGCTCTGTTGTTGCATATGAAAGAACTAATTTGGCTCTTGATTATGTGTTGATGTTTCTTCTTAATTGATACAAAATGGATGTCATCAGAGTTTACCATCTTCCTGATATATTCCAATGCAAAGATCCTAACAGGGAGGTATTTTGGGATTCTTTATGGTATTAATTCACATCCATATACTTTGATTTCAGTATGGTTCTGGTACAGATACCAATCTCCTATCTTGGCCAAGTTAGAGAGGTGAATAAATATCTGGACTTCTTCATTAATTCTTGGCTCTATTCTGTTGTTGAGCATGCAAACCACTGGATGATAAAACTGATCAATGAAATCTTTAAAGCTGAACTCAGTGGAATTTTTCCTCACTAGTGAGGTCCATGAAGTCATTGATTGGGGGTTTCCTTCCTGATCCAATTTCTGTAAAGCACATAAGAATATGTCTGATTGAAAGAACCAGAATAGGTACACTAGCATTGAGGAATACTTGAACATTCCTTCTGTTGAGAATTTGAAAAACTTCTCATGTATGTTGTGAGACAAAAACTGACTGAAATCAAATTGGACTGTGGATTTTTCATCTGTGGGGAAAATGGACAGAAAACCTAAGATAGTTTCATCTACCCATTCATACAAAAAATATCCTAACAGGTAATAGAGGGTAGAAATAATTTGGTTTTCCTTGATAGAGAAGATGGAAGATGGATAGGGAGGGTTGTTTTTAAGCAATTGGGGATCTTCTGGCAGAAAGATTTTGAAAATTTGGGCTCTTTGGGGGAAGGAGAATATTTTATAGAGATCATTGAGGACTTCGACAGAGAACGGGCTTGTAGAGTCAATTATGGGGATATGTAATGGTGAATAGGGTTTCACCAAATGAAGATATGATGGCCCTTTGGCCAGGAAGATAATGATTTTGACACTTAAGGGAAAATTGTGGGAAATGGAAGGTCTGGAGAAACATGTAAAAGGGAAAATTGGACTCCCAAATTCCAATTTCATCACTTTGATCCAAGAAAATGTCCTTTATCCAAAAGTGTAATTCGAAGAAGTCTAATTCACACTTTGTCTCTATAATTTTGTACTCTTTTTCTGCCAGGGGAACACGTTCCAGGTCAACGGGAGGGGGAAGAAATGGATTTTCAGACATTTTAGTGGATTTGTATTTGGGAGCCATGGATAACAGAGATCTAAAGGTGAAATAATGGATGACTGCAGTTACCCGTATTAATGGCGTCTGTTGACAGCATATCTTTGTAGTAGTTGGCTCGAAGACTAGATTAGGCGTGGTGTTGACAGTATCCAGATCTGCAAATAGTGTAGCAATGGTGAAGAAATGGGGTTAAACAGTGCAGGGAGGTGTTCATTATGGCATGGGATGGTGATTAGACAAATAACGGTCATGGGGAAAATCATTGATTGGTAAATAGGTATGTGGGGTGTGATGTGTGATAGGAGTTAGTGGGTTATGGTGGCAGAGTGAGGTGGGAAGTTTTGGGTAGGTGGTTAGGCAGGATTCCAGAGCGAGGGGGGGGTGGTGGGGGGTGGGTAGGCAGTAAGTGGATTTGAATGGGGAGGGGGTCTAAAATGATGAGATGTTGACAGGTTATGTGGGGCCCATGCTATGGAAACCGCTTTTTTGGACCCACCCCCACCGTTAAAGGAAAAAAACTCAGGGGGGTCTGAAAAGCACTAATGGTCGGTGATCTGGGCGCTGCTCGATGTTGTCGATAGAAGTTGTGCGCCTTTTAGTCTGTTATCACCCTATAATTTATATGATCAAATGGTGACTGGAATGTTATCTCTCTAGTGTTTTTGTTTGTCAAATGATTTTTCATTATGCAAATAATTTGAGAAAAGAAAGAAAAACAAAAAGAAAAATAAAAAAGAAAAGAAAGAAAAAGAAAAAAGAACAAAGAAAAGAAAGAAAAAGAGAAAGAAAAGAGGGCATAAAATAATTTCAATAAGAGCTAGAGGCAATAACAGTGACTTGGTCCATATCTTTCAAGCATGGCCAAGTTCTTTTAAATTGATGTTGATAGGAATAGTGAATAAGCTTGGATAAACTGTTTAATCTTAGCCAAGTGATCTAGGTTAGTTAGTGAATAAATCTGGCCAAACTGTCTAATCTTGGTCAGATAGCCCCAGGGTAGAGTAAGTTCTTAGCCCAACAGTTTAATCTGGGCTAAATGTCATAGGAAGTTAGGTTAGAACTTAGGGTAGTTTGCTTGATTTAAATAAAAACAGCTCTATGATCAATGTTGGACCATGTTTTGAATGCTCGAAAGGTTGTTTGCCTAACCCCTTGGTGATGTAAAGATGTAAAAGCTTGGGAAAAACCCATGATATGCTCTTATCCTAAGTTTTTCAGGGCACATATGCTTTCGCACCCACATTTATGCACCGCTCATGTATCAACGACCTAGATGATCACGCCTAGATCTATGGTGGACAAATCTTTCCGGACCCCCCCGACCGTTCTACCTTTAACAAAGGGGGGCGGGGGGGGGGGGGGGGNATGTGTGCATCTGGAAGGCCCAAGTTTCGACGCTTAGATCTACGGTCTATCTTGGATTCTGGACCCCCCCGTCCATTCTGCCTTTAATGGAAGGGGGGGGTCCAGAATGTGTGTTAAAGAGCATGCACAGATCTGCGGTCCAAAGGAGGGTGCACAGATCAACGACCCAAGGTATTTTTTGGACCCCCCCGAATGATCTACCTTAACGGTGGGGGGGGGGGGTCCAGAATGGAATCTTACTCTGGCGTGCCCCCTATCAATACATGGCATAAATCTATTGGTCCCGAGTCCCACTGCCTCCTACTATCTGACATACCTCGTCACCTCGTGACATCATCATCCACCTTTCCAAAAAGTTACATCCCATAACTCCGTCAGTCCTTCTCCCTTATTCACTCGTGGTAAGTCCCCTCACCATGATTTTTTCCCCTAATTGATAACTGCCACATCACCCATCCGTATCCCTCATTCATTGTCACCTGCAATCTCACATTCTAAATGACTTGTTGGCCATTTATTACTGGATAAATTATCTGTTAACTAGTTGACCTGTCCCCCACGCCCAATGGATACCCATATACTCAAATTTACCCTCACTCTTCATTCCTTCACCATTTACCCACTCATCGCACCATAGAATTTACCACATTTTCTTCTTCGTTACAGTCAATCACCCCCATATATAGTCATCCCCGCTAACATTGTTTTATTTGCAGGTATTGTTACAGTAATGGTGCCAAAATCAAAATGAACAAAAGGAGAGGAGAATCTGTTTCTCCCGCCTCCTGTCGATCTCGACAGGATTCCACTGGCCGACAAAGACTTCTTAATCACAGACACTAAGTGGGATTTCAACTTCGTAGACCTTCAATCATGGCTTAAATAAGTCTTCCTGGACCAGAGTGATGAAATTGGACTCTGGGAGTCAAACCTACCCTTGTATCTCTTCCCCCAGATTCACCATTTCCCAAAGTTCACCCTCAAGTGCTAATCCCACTATATTCTCGAGCAAAGAGCCATCGTATCCTCGTCCAGGGAAGTTCTCTTCCTCATCACGCCAGAAACCATCGACCAAATGATGAAAATATATCCCGAGCCAACTCCACATCACCTTTTAACCTTGAAATCCTTACAGAGTTATACCAAAAAATGACTTTTCCTCAAAGAGCTCAAATATTTTATCTTTTTCTTCCACAATCCGCTCAGCTCCCCGCTACAAATTCCCCTTATCCTTCCTCCATGTTTTCAACCAAAGGAAACCAAGTTATCACATCCCTGTGCACCTTGTTGGGTTATTATTCAGATCAGTGGGTAGATGAACCCATTCTGGAATTTTTGTCTATTTTCTCCATCGATGAGAAGCCTACTACATAGTTCGACTTCAGCACGTTCCTAGCAAACAATATTCACGAGCAATTTGTCAATTTTGCCACAGAAGGCATGTCCTAGAAGGATCTATCACCTCCTGTCACTGAAGTGTCATTAGAAGAATTCTGACTGCATACCAAGAGGCCAAAAACTAGTCCAACTCCTGACCCGGCTCGAGAAAAGGAAATTCCATCCACTACAGTGACAGAGGCTGATCAGTCGCTCCTCAACACAAGCAACAAGCAAATTATAACCACTATGTTACCAAAGAAGACTACATATACTCCACCAATCAACAAACCAGGAAAGATAGGACCAAAGCTGAGCATCTTTGAGAAATATGACTTGATCAAGAAAAAGAATCAAACTTTGACCAACAACACATACGCCCCATTCTGGAAGCAGACGTCGACTACACAACATAGGCTGCTATCGGCGTTCGACACGAAGAAGGGAAAAATGCACATGGATTTTCTCCAAGCACAGGTGCCAAACCCAAAGGTAATCACTGACTATAAGAGGGCAAACTTTGAATTCCAGACCAAATACGTGCATCCTACCGATCAAATGGATCTACACAGGCAAACTAGAGAAATGATTTTCTCCACATTGGAACATGCTTCCACTACTGCCTCTAGGTTACAAGTGTCTCTGAACAACGTCCAGACACAGTTGAAGTTGGATAAGATATCATTCTTTGCCAAGGACAATAGGATCAAGACATTAGATGAACTAGTTCTCAAGATCGTGTACGATCCCTCGAATGTGAAAGAAGTCGAGGAGATGATCAAGAAGAAAAATGCAGACATAGTGTCTTTGAGAAAAATATTGAAGCTACCACCAACAATAGACTCGCAGGCAAAGGAAATAGCAGACACAAAAGGAGAAAAATATGAGATGCTTAAGTTAATCATGGAGTAGAATGTACAACTGAAGGAAATGGAAGCTAAGATGGAGAAACTAGTGAAAGAGAAAGAATAGTTGAAACCCATGGAAGTCATTCCGTTGAGTGCAGTACCACTCTCAGGAGTGAGCACTACATCACTAGCAAAAGTCTTATCAACGAATCCACTGATGTCTCTAGAAAAGATGGCTGAATTAGACAAATCTATGGAAGAGATGAACCTGCAGGAGACAGAGATTAGTAGGATCAAAAAGGAGATTGAGAACCTTCAGGAACTCAAATATTCTTATCAATCCATCTTCTCCAAGGAAAAACAGGTGCCAAACCAACTCAAACAAGAGTTACAACAACTCTGGAAGCAAACAATGGCAGGTAAAACACTGGCCGAAGTCAAAGAAAGTGTCTGGACAGACATCACCAAGTCTATGAATGAAATATGGCCAATGATATAGATTATGTTTGAGCAAAATGAATTGGTGCAGAGAAGTAAACAAGCCATCGAGAAGATCAGATCAGAATTGGGAGAGATGCCCACACAGGCTAATGAAATCATCAAATTCTTGAATTCTAAAACCAGAGAGGAGTTAAGAATTGAGGATAGAACAGAGACCATCCTTGAGCTCAAAAGAGTCTTGACCAAGAGAGGACTGATGCTACAACTAGAAGAAAAGGTTCAGGCCATGGACCTAGGGGTACAGAAGTTTTTCAGCAAGATTGAGGCTCTACAGAAGAAAGGTCTTCCTGGTCTGAAGGTGATAAACGACAAACTAATGACACTCCCAGACTACAAAAAGAGACTGGCCGATGTGGCTAAGGATAGTTCGAAGTTTTCAAGGATTCAAGGAAGCATCACTGGCAAGGCATTTCTAGATGCACTTCGATTGGATATCAACATTCAACATGAGATCTAGTACATCTTCATCACCAAGCCTACTTTCACCAAGTAAAAAAAAATGGATGAAGTCTACCGAAGGCTACTCAAAGTCAGCATTCCCAGTCATCTTCGATGGGAAGAGATTTGTGACCTGATCAAGTAGTAGATGAGTTGTCCCAACCCAGTCAGCTATCCATTCAGATGAGGTTGTGCAGAGGCCTCACCAATGGTTCACCTAGAAAATAGCATACAGTTGCAACACATCATCAAACATTTTCCTAGATTCCTATAATTTGATAAGTTGGTTAGGGTAAAAATAGATTTACCACATCCTGATATTTATTGACAGGATCATTTGTAATTTTGGGTTATAAATACTTCACTTTTCGAAGTATCGAGGGTTGATCTTTACGCCCTGCAAGCTATCAGACTGTAATATTTTTCAAGAGATCTTCCATTAATACAAAGAGGCATTTTTACAGAATTCTTGCATGTATTCACTGGTGACGTTTTTCTTTCTAAGTTTAATGTTATTCTTGCTTAGTTATCACATTGTTTGCTAAATCTAATCTTTGAAAGTAATGAATGTTGCAGGATTTATCTTTGTATACCCTGTTTCTCACTTTGAAAGATTTTAGTGTTTCATCTTCTGATTTTATGATAAAGAAATTCTTAACTGCTTCTTTGTTGTAATTGACATTCTCACCTTTTTTCTACTATTTCTCATTTATGCTACTAAAAGAATCCAGCGATTACATTATCTCGCCCTATGAAAAGTTTCTTTTTTTTTTGGCTTAGATTTTTATTTTCATGGTACAGACCCCATAACCCAATGGATGCGTAAACTATATCAGCCAACCCGACAAACACTACAACAACAAAACCAATATATTTTATTTACATAGCCTAATATTTTAAATTTGAAACATATCTAAATCATATAGAGAGATCCCTCTCTAAAGTTGGTAGGGCTAGATCCCAGCTTCAAAGCGATTGGATAAAGTTACCTCCCATAGATTTCTTCTTTCCTGATAACCTCTAGGAAATTTACAAGGTGTTAACATAGTGACGACCATACTGGGGAACAGAACTGAACAAATTTTAACCTCACATCTTCTTTTCCCTAGAAGAAAAGTTTGCTTCTGAAATATTGCAAATCTGAGAAAGAAGTAATGTTTAGAGGTTGTTAAAAACTTGTACATATTATTTTCGGATTCGTAAAACTAAAAAGTATATATATATAAATCAAAGAGAAATATGGCTCCCAAAAGAGCTTATACTCGATCTCACCTAGACCCAGAACCTACGATAGCAAAAGATAATCCATAACAGTTGCTCAGGAGAAATACCATTACTGAAGGTTTAGTTAGACATAATCCCCTTCGGAATACCCCTTCTCTTCCAGAGGAGCTTGTTTCCATTCAGGATCTCGACTTTGACATCTTTTTCGAACAAAGCTTGTTTAGAACAAAATCAGATAGCTTTGTAGATGAAACCATCCTAGACCCAACCGTCTTGCAACCCCAGACTCCTGAAGTTCTATCTCCCACTACTAAACCTCAAACCACTCACTCTGTGCCAGCTAGCCCCTCCTCATCCTCATCTTCTGCCACCACCCCACCTGTCATCCAATTTGTTGTCCCGCCTCCTCCACCTATCATGGCAGCCAGATATGCCACCTTAGTGTTGGCCACACCCCTTCATGCTATGCCCCAGGACTATTAAACGAGACTTCCACAATTCGATGAAACAGGACCCTTGAGCGCATAGCAACACATTGATAAAATGAATGATTATTTTGATCTGCAGGAAGTAGACGAGGCTGACGTTCAAATGAGATTGTTTACCGAGATTTTGATGGGTGATGTTAAGAAATGGTATAAAGGTTTACGTGTTGCCTCAGTGCTTGACCTAACCACATTCCAAAGAATTTTTCTAGACAGATGGGAGGTAAAGAAAAACCCTCTCCAAATATTGTCAGAATATGAAAACATCAAAAGAAATCAAGGTGAGACAGTACAACATTACTTCACTCATTTCAATAACCTGTACAATGCAATTCCAACCGATATTAATCCTCCAAAAGGTTTGGCATTGATAAAATTCCTTGATGGTTTTGATGCCGATATGTCATATCAATTAAGAGAAAGGAACTCCACCACCCTGGAGGACATGCAGAAAAGTGCAATAAGTGTGGAGGCCAACCTATTGGCAAAAAGGGCATGATAGAGGACAGAGAGGAGAGTCACAATCAAAGAGGAACCTTCCACATCAAATTTTGATTCCAAATTGGATTCCTTGTCCAGAGCAATGGAAAGAAGGATCGAGAGACTTATTGTATCTGAAATAAACCCTCCTAGAGAAAACCCGCCAGCTCCTCAAATTTGAAATCCTAACTTCAGAAGAAACCCTCCTCAAATCAGGCAGAGAGACCCTAGGGATCAAAGGGAACAGAGAAGTCCTGATCAACAGATCAGACCTCCCCTACAAGAAAATTATGTTGATAAAGGAGAGGAAGTAATTGAAGACCTGGAGGATACTCACATAAACCTCATGGGCATTCACAATAACAAAGCTATTTTCCTTACCCAGGAAGAGCAAGAAAATTTTCTTCTTAATCAAACAAAAGTAAGTGAAGAAGATAAAGATGCCAAACAATAGGCATTTGAAAATTCTATTTTGGAGGTACACCAATAGTATAATCTGTGAAGTAAAAAGACAGACGAAAGTTCTCCAAAAAAGGTGACCAAAACAAAGAAGATAGTCGAAACCCAAAAAGTGCCTGAGCCTTCTGCTGAGAAGAGCCTTGAGAAGGGTAATGTTGAAGTTCCAGCAAAAAGAAGCCCTACCATTCTGAAAAGATCATCGCAATCTGAGGTTTCATCAATTAACCCACCAAATACTTCTGGCCAGAAGATTGTGGGGGAAAAATCAGAATTGTTGAGCCAAAACAGAGCACCTACACCTTTCAGCTTCGAAGGGGAATTATCCAAAGTAAAAATCCCCATTCCCCTTTTTGAGTTGTTGAGAAAAGACTCTTATCATTCATAGGTGATTAAAGCGCTGACCATTGAACCTGACACAGGTATGAAGGCCTTAATTGTTGGATCAATGAATCATTCAGATACTGTGAACCTTACAGATGATCAACTTGAACTCCTATTTGGACTTGAAGTAGATGGTCAGACCCACAATGGTGTTGTTGCTCCTTTTTACATCAACCTTAATATACACGACCTTATTTTGCATAATGCTATCTTAGATTCAGGTGCTTCCCATAATATGATGCCTAAAGCAGTGATGGAAAAACTAGGGCTTGAAGTTACCAGACCTTACAAGGACTTACACTCTTTTGACTCCAGTAAAGTTAGATGTATCGGTTTGATCAAAGATTTGTGTATCACCCTGGTCCAGATTCCTACGAAAATCATGGTCATGGATGTTGTGGTTGCAAACATTTCCCCGAAGTATGGTATTTTGTTGTCCCAGTCTTGGGGGGCCAAGTTGAGAGGTACTTTGCAGTTGGATATGTCGTATGCCACTGTCCCAGTTTTTGGTCAACAGAGAAGACTATACAGAGAAACAATGATGAAGTACATGGTTAGCAGCCAAGAAAAACCACATAACTATCCTCTGTACTCTGTACATTCTGACCTAGACTCCTTCATCCTATACAACGATGGAAATATGGGAGAAAAAATCATTCAGCTAGAAGAAGATACATCTGGTCTGGATGAAGGCCAAGAAATCGTTGAGGCAGAAAGAAAGAAAAATGTGATAACTGAAGAATTGCCAACGGATTTATGAAGCATGGATTTTGATGGAGTTATAAGAAAAGAAGGAGGTGGAGTAGGAGTTTGGTTGCACAATCACAGATCCAGGTATTCGGAAAACCATTCTTACAAATTAAATTTTCAATGCACTAACAATATTGCTGAGTATGAAGCCTTGATGCTCGGTCTGAAACTTCTAAAGAAGGTTGGTGCCAAACAAATTATGGTAAGAGGTGATTCTGAATTAATAATCAAGAAAATTAAAGGTGAGTATGCAGCAAAACACCCCCATCTTAGAGCTTATAGGAATGTTGTTCTGGATTCCCTTAAATGTTTCACTGAAGTTGATTTACAGGTGATGCCTAGGGGACATAATATTTTGGCAGACAGGTTAGCTATGTCCGCAGCCACATGAAAGATACCTTTTCGATCCACTCACCCATACACAGTGGAGGTGAAATGTAGACCAACTATTCCATACAACATCAGATATTGGCAGGTATTTGGAAATGATGATCAAATTGAAGATTTTCTGCAATGTAAAAATGATTTCGAGTGTACAAACATAGACTTAGAAAATGAAGATGAAAATGTAAAAAGACCTGATTTTGGAAATGATAGTGTAAATAAGATAGATTCAGGAGAGTTAGGTGATGATGAGATAGAAGATGATGTTTTATATTTGAAAAGTAATTTTTTAACTAGGGGTTTAGTTCCTTTAGAGGACTTATTTGATTTTAATGATGTAGCTAAAAAACCGAAAATTGAAGCCAGTGGTCAAGAAGTAGAAGATTGTAATATAGGGACAGAAGAGAAACCCAAGATGGTGAAACTTTCCAAATCATTACCCCCTGTGAAGAAACTCAAATACATTAATCTTTTCAAGGAATATTCAGACGTATTTTCCTGGGGTTACGAGGACTTGAAAGCTTATGACATTGGCATCATACAACATAGGATTCCAATAAAAGAAGACCAAAAACCTTTCAGACAGAAACTTAGGAGAATCAATCCCAAGCTACTTCTCTTGATAGAAAAAGAAATCAAAAAAATGTATGATGCTAAAATCATAGTTCCGTTACGGTTTTCCAAATGGGTTTCAAATTTGGTCCCAACACGAAAGAAATCCGAAGAAATCAAGCTTTGCATCGATTTCTGAAATCTAAATAAGGTCTCTCTGAAGGACAATTACCCATTTCCAAAAATGGACCACATATTACAAAGGGTAGTCAGATCCAGTTGAATCTCTTTACTAGATGGTTTCTCAGGTTATAATTAGGTTCTCGTTCACCCAGATGACCAAGACAAAACCACTTTCACAACACCATGGGGCACTTTCATGTATGTGAAAATGCCTTTCGGGTTGATGAACGTCGGGGCCACTTTCTAGAGAGCAATGGACATCACTTTTATGGAAGAACTTGGAAAATTTATTGTCATCTATCTGGACGATGTAACTGTGTTCTCCCAATCTGATGATGAGCACTTACGACATCTCATACGAGTTTTTAAGAAATGCAGAAAATTTTGGATTTCTTTAAATCCTAAGAAGAGCCTTTTCGGATTAGAGGAAGGTAAAATGCTAGGGCACATAATCTCTAAGGACATAATTAAAATAGAACCTAGCAGAATTGAGGCCATTCAAAAATTAGAACACCTAAGAAACATCAAAGAGTTTCAGACTTTTATTGGAAAAATAAACTTTCTGCGTAGATTCATACCCAACCTGGCTGAACTTCTTAGAAACATCACAAACATGTTAAAAAAAGACACAAAAATAAAATGGGACATTGAGTCCAGGCATTATTTTGAACAAGTCAAATGCGCACTCACGCAGGCCCCATTCTTGATCAGTCCTAACTTCACCAAAGATTTCTATCTTTTTTCTTTCTCCTCTGAACATACCATTGCAGCAGTATTACTACAGAAAACCAATGAAGGGTATGAACAAAAGGGTATGAACAACCCATAGCCTTTTTTAGTAAATCTTTAAGAGATGTTGCTTTGAATTATAATATAATGGAGAAACAAGATTTTGCCTTGGTGAAAGCCATAAAATATTTTAGAGTATACATTCTCCATTCCCACACCATTGCATATGTTCTGAATGTGGTACTAAAAGACATTTTAACCCAGGAAAATCCGGATGGCTGAAGAGGAAAATAGATTGCTATCATTCTAGAGTATGACATAGAGATTAAGCCTACTAAACTAATTAAAGGACAAGGTCTAGCAAAGTTAATGGTTGAATCAAATTTCCATGATCTTGACATTAATTTCTTAGCTGCAGCAGATGAACAGGGTGAGCAGGCGACTCCAAGCGTGAGAGAGGTATTTCTCAACTCTCCATGGTATGCAGACTTGATATTTGTTTTGCATAATTTACAAGCTCCCCCTGGTTTGACCAAGACTAAAGCTAGGTTTCTGAAATTGAAAGCATTAAAATTCTGTATTCTAGAAGGAAATCTGTATTGGAAAGATCCTGGAGGTATTTTGTCAAAATTGTTTATTGAAGGATGAAGCTGACAAAGCATTGCAGGAGTTTCATGCAGGAGACTATGGTGGTCACCTGAACTGGAAGGCCACAACTAACAAAATCCTCAAAGCTGGATTCTATTGGCCAACTCTATTCGCTGATGTGCATCATAAAGTGACTTCGTGTCATCAATGTCAACTGTTTGAAGGAAAAAGGAAACTTCTTCCTCTACCCTTGAAACTGATCTCTGTTGAAGCCCCTTTCCAGCAATGGGGATTCAACTTCATCGGAGAAATACATCCTCCTTCTTCAGGCAAACATAGGTGGATTCTTACTGCCACAAATTATTTTACAAAATGGATCGAAGCAGTACCAAGCAGGCAAGCCACTGATTCTGTCATTATTAAATTTCTTGAAAATAATATCTTGTCTCATTTTGGATGTCCTAGAAAAATTTTAACTGACAATGCAACTTCTTTTCGATCTAAGAAACTAATAGAATTCTGCAACCAGTATCATATTGTCTTAGGACACTCCACTGCTTACTACCCTCAGGGAAATGGGTTGGCAGAATCATCAAATAAAACCTTGGTAAACATTATCAGGAAAACAAGAAGTCGTGGCATAACAAGTTGGTTTTCACACTATGGGCCGACAGACTGACCACCAAAAGGTCAATCAGTATGTCACCATATCAGCTGGTCTATGGCACAGAAGTAGTCTTTCCCACTTCCCTAGGAGTCCCTGTCATGAAATTGCTACAAGACATGCAAGCCGAGACAAACGACTCCCAAAGAAGGATCAACTAGATGATCCATTTGAAACATTCAAGGGAAGAAGTATACAACAAGAACTAGGAAGTCCAAGAAAGCATTAAGAAGATTTTTGACAAAAGAACCAAGGAAGATGATTTCGAGCTAGGATATTTGGTGCTGAGATGGGATTCTCGAAATGAATACAAGGGAAAGCATGGAAAATTCAATAGTCTGTGGAAGGGACCATACATGATTCAAGCATTCAGAGGAAATAATGCTTTCTTGCTAAACAACAGTCATGGGACGGATCTACCAGGAGGACCTGTAAATGGAAGAATGTTGAAACATTATTCACTGCCTCAGTAGAGACCTGAAGTCACACTTTCCATTGTACAAACCATTTTTTTATTTTTCTTGAGAGTTTCTGAGTGAGTAACTTTGGTTAGTTGGTTGAAGCACGAAGAGAAGGCCCTAAGCCGATTGACCACTGTTTTTTCCATTTTTCAAAAATAAAACCAATCAAGCAACAAAGGCGACTAGGGAGGAAGTTCCAGAACATCAGGAATCGGGATTCTTGGCACTTCACAAGGAGAGTACCATCCCTAGGTGCAACCATTGTTATCCCCCTATAATTTATAGGATCAACTAGTGACTGGAATGTTATCTCTCTAGTGTTTTTGTTTGTCAAATGATTTTTCATTCTGCAAATAATTTGAGAAAAGAAAGAAAAAGAAAAAGAAAAAGGAAAAAGAAAAGAAAGAAAAAGAAAAAAGAAAAAAGAAAAGAAGAAAAAGAAAAAGAAAAGAGGGCATAAAAGAATTTCAATAAGAGCCCCATGCAATAATAGTGACTTGGTCCATACCTTTCAAGCATGGCCAAGTTCTTTTAAATTGATGTTGATAGGAATAGTGAATAAGATTGGCTAAACTGTTTAATCTTAGCCAAGTGATCTAGGTTAGTTAGTGAATAAATCTGGCCAGACTGTCTAATCTTGGTCAGATAGCCCCAGGGTAGAGTAAGTTCTTATCCCAATAGTTTAATCTGGGCTAATTGTCATAGGAAGTTAGGTTAAAACTTAGGGTAGTTTGCTTGATTTAAATAAAACCAGCTCGATGATCAATGTTGGACCTTGTTTTGAATGATCGAAAGGTTGTTTGCCTAACCCCTTGGTGATGTAAAGATGTAAAATCTTGAGAAAAACCCATGATATGCTCTTATCCTAAGTTTTTTAGGGCACATATGCTTTCATGCCCACATTTATGCATCGCTCATGTATCAACGACCCAGATGATCATGCCTAGATCTACGGTGGACAAATATTTCCGGACCCGCTCGACCATTCT
>ML801917.1:34072-61772 GCA_009831015.1 Picea engelmannii | reverse complement strand
GGGGGGGGGGGGGGGGGGGGTCTAGAATGGAATCTTACTCTGGTGGGCCCCCTATCAATACGTGGCATAAATCTACTGGTCCCGAGTCCCATTGCCTCCTACTATTTGACATACCTTGTCACTTCTTGACGTCATCATCCACCTTTCCAAAAAGTCACATCCCATAACTCCGTCAGTCCTTCTCCCTCATTCACTCGTGGGAAGTCCCCTCACCATGATTTTTTCCCCCAATCGATAACCGCCACATCACCCATACGTATCCCTCAGTCGTTGTCACCTACCATCTCACATTCTAAATGACCCGTTGGCCATTTATTACTGGATAACTTATTTGTTAACCTGCTGACCTGTCCCCCGCACCCAACGGATACCCATTTACTAAAATTTACCCTCACTCTTCATTCCTTCACCATTTACCCACTCATCGCACCAGAGAATTTACCCCGTTTTCTTCTCCATTACAATCAGTCACCCCCATCTACAGTCATCCCCGCTAACATTGTTTTATTTGCAGGTATTGTTACAGTAATGGAGCCAAAATCAAAATGAATAGAAGGAGAGGAGAATTCGTTTCTCCCGCCTCCTGTCGATCTCAACAGGATTCCATTGGCCGACAAAGACTACTTAATCGTAGACACTAAGTGCGATTTCAAATTTGCAGACCTTCAATCATGGATTAAAGAAGTCTTCCTGGAACAAAGTGACGAAATTGGACTCTGGGAGTCCAACCTACCCCTATATATCTTCCTCCAGATTCACCATTTCCCAGAGTTCTCCCTCAAGTGCGATGCCCACTATATTCCCGAGCAAAGAGACATCATATCCTCGTTCGGGGAAGTTCTCTTCCTCATCATGCCAAAAACCATTGACCAAATGATTCAAATATCCTGATCCGACTCCGCATCACCTTTTAACCTTGAAATCCTTACAGAGTTATGCCAGAAGATGAATTTTCCACAAAGAGCTCAAATATTTGAGCTTTTTCTTCCACAATCCGCTCAGCTCCCCGCTGCAAATCCCCCTTATCCTTCCTCCATGTTTTCAACCAAAGGAAACCAGGTTATCACGTACCTATGTGCCTTGTTGGGTTATTATTCAGATTAGTGGGTAGATGAACTCATTCTAGGATTTTTGTCTATTTTCTCCACCGATGAGAAGCCTACTACACAGTTCGACTTCAGCACGTTCCTGACAAACAATATTCACGAGCAATTTGTCAATTTTTCCACAGAAGACATGTTTCGGTATTCTTCAATACTGGCTTACCTATTCCTTTTCTTCCAAGCAGAAAAAATTTCTTTTTCCATGCAGAATATGGACGGAGATGGAAGACCCGAGGCAATGACCGTATGGACTTCCCTGCTCAGACATAACTCCACAGAATTAAGTTTCAAGTAGTTCATCGATCAATTCTACCACCCAGTGGTGAGCATGCTTAGCGGTAGACCCGAACCCAAGATTAATGACGAATTTCAGAGGATCCTACATCTCTCAGATCATACAAATACTGGTGATTGTTACCTGTACAAAAATCACACTGAGATCAGAGTCTATGGGTGTGAGTTGGCCCCATATAAACTACCCAAATACTTACTTGTCATAATGTTTTCTCTGGAATACATAAGGCAAATGATAAACTTGGATGATATTCACTTTGTGTCTTTAAAGAAAAATCAACAACTCATAATCAAAGGGCAGATTGGGTCTTTCATCTGCAACAATCGAGGCATCAGGGAGGAAGCAGACAGGTTGTTGAAGGAAATTAAATTCTTCATGAGTTTCATATGGGACTACGATTCGTGTGGGATCATTTCAGAGATGAGGATAAAAAACAAGAATATCCTGTATGTCCACGAATCTAGGCCCGAGATAGAGAAATTTTCAAACCATATAGGATGGGAACCAAACACTTTGGTTGAAATAGAACAACAAGACCCCCCGGTCATTGTATCACAGACAACCACACCATAGGCTCCAAAGGAGAAAAGGCCTAGGCAGGATCTGTCACCTCCTGTCACTGAAGTGTCATTAGAATAATTTTGACTACATACCAAGAGGCCAAAAACCAATCCAGCTCCTGACCCGGCTGGAGAAAAGGAAATTCCAACCACTCCAGTGATAGAGGTTGATCGGTCTCTCCTCAACACAAGCAACAAGTAGATTATAACCACTGTGTTACCAAAGAAGACTATAGATACTCCACCAATCAACCAGCCAGGCAAGATAGGACCAAAGCTGAGCATCTTTGAGAAATATTGTTTGATCAAGAAAAATAATCAAACTCTAACCAACAGCACATACGCCCAATTCTAGAAGCAGACATCGACTTCACAACACAAGTTGTTATCGGTGTTCGACACGGAGAAGGGAAGAATGCACATGGATTTTCTCCAAGCATAGGTTCCAGACCCAAAGGTAATCACCGACTATAAGAGGGTAGCCTTTGAATTCCAGACCAAAGACGTGCATCTTGCCGATCAAATGGATCTACATAGGCAAACTGGAGAAATGGTTTTCTCCACATTGGCACATGCTTCCACTGCTACCTCCAGGTTACAAGTGTCTCTGACCAATGTCTAGACACATTTGAAGTTGGAGAAGATATCATCCTTTTCCAAGGACAATAGGATCAAGACATTGGAGGAACTGGTCCTCAATATCGGGTACGATCCCTCGAATGTGAAAGCAGACTAGGATATGATCAAGAAGAAAAATGCAGACATAGAGTATTTGAGAAAACAATTGAAGTTGCCACCAATAGTAGAATCATTGGCAAAGGAAATAGTAGATACATAAGGAGAAAAAGATGATATGCTTAAGTTAATCAAGGAGTAGAATGCACAACTGAAGGAAATGGAAGCTGAGATGGAGAATCTAGTGAAAGAGAAAGAATAGTTGAAACCCATGGAAGTCATTTCGTTGAGTGCAGTACCACTCTCAGGAGTGAGCACCACATCACTAGCAAAAGTCCCATCAGCAAATCCACTGACATCTCTGGAAAATACGACTGAATTGGCCAAATCTATGGAAGAGATGAACCTGCAGGAGACAGAGATTAGCTGGCTCAAAAAGGAGATTGAGAACCTTCAGGAACTCAAATCTTTTTATCAAACCAGCTTCTCCAAGGAAAAATAGGTGTCAGACCAACTCAAACAAGAGTTACAACAGCTCCAGTAGCAAACAATGGCAGGTAAAACACTGGTTGGAGTCAAAGAAAGTGCCTAGACAGACATCACCAAATATATGAACGAAATATGGCCAATGATACAGATTATGTTTGATCAAAATGAATCGGTGCAGAGAAGTAAATAAGCCATCGAGAAGATTAGATTGGAATTGGGAGAGATGCCCACACAGGCTAATGAAATCATTAATTTCTTGAATTCTAAAACCAGAGAGGAGTTGAGAATTGAGGATAAAACATAGACCATCCTTGAGGTCAAAAGAGTCTTGACCAAGAGAGGATTGATGCTACAGCTAGAAGAAAAGGTTCAGGCCATGGACCTAGGGGTACAAATTTTTTTTAGCAAGATTGAGGCTCTACAAAAAAAAGGTCTTCCTGGTCTGAAGGTGATAAACGACAAATTGATGACACTCCCATACTACAAAAAGAGACTGGCCGATGTGGCTAAGGATAGTTTGAAGTTTTTAGGGATTCAAGGCAGCATCACTGGCAAGGAATTCCTAGATGCACTTCAGTTGGATATCAGCATCCAGCATGAGATCCAATACATCTTCATCACCAAGCCTACTTTCGCCAAGTACACAAAAATGGATGAAGTCTACCGAAGGCTACTCAAAGTTAGCATTCCCAGTCATCTTCGATGGGAAGAGATTTGTGACCTGATCGAGTAGTAGATGAGTTGTCCCAACCCAGTCAACTATCCAATCAGATGAGTTCATGTAGAGGCCTCACCAACGGTTCACCCAAAAAACAACATGCAGTTGCAACACATCATCAAACAGTTTCCTAGATTCCTGTAATTTGATAAGTTAGTTAGGCTAAAAATAGATTTACCATGTCCTGATCTTTAATGACAGGATCGTTTGTAACTTTGGGTTATAATTACTTCACTTTTCGAAGTATTGAGGGTTGATCTTTACGCCCTGCGAGCTATCAAACTGTAATATTTTTTAAGAGATCTTCCTTTAATACAAAGAGGCATTTTTATAGGATTCTTGCGTGTATTCATTGGTGACATTTTTCTTTCTAAGTTTAATGTTATTCTCACTTAGTTATCACACTGTTTGCTAAATCTAATCTTTGAAAGTAATGAATGTTGTAGGATTTATCTTTGTATACCCTGTCTCTCACTTTGAAAGATTTTAGTGTTTCATCTTCTGATTTTATGATAAATAAATTCTTAACTGCTTATTTGTTGTAATTGACATTCTCACCTTTTTTCTGCTATTTCTCATTTATGCTACTAAAAGAATCCAGCAATTACATTATCTTGCCCTGTGAAAAGTTTCTTTGTTTTCTGGCTTAGATATTTATTTTCATGGTACAGACCCCATAGCCCAATGGATGCATAAACTATCTCAGCCAACCCGACAAACACTACAACAACAAAACCAACATATTTTATTTACCTAGCCTAATATTTTAAATTTGAAACATATCTAAATCATATAGAGAGATCCCTCTCTAAAGTTGGTAGGGATATATCCTAGCTTCAAAGAGGTTGGATAAAGTTACCTCCCATAGATTTCTTCTTTCTTGACAACCTCTAGGAAATTTACAAGGCATTAACATAGTGGCGACCATACTGGGGAACAGAACTGAACAAATTTTAACCTCACATCTTCTTTTCCCTAGAAGAAAAGTTTGCTTCTGAAATATTGCAAATCTGAGAAAGAATAAATGTTTAGAGGTTGTTAAAAACCTGCACATATTATTTTCGGATTCGTAAAACTAAAAAGTATATATATAAAAATCGAAGAGAAATCTGGCTCCCAAAAGAGCTTATACTCGATCTCACCCAAACCTGGAACCTGCGATAGCAACGGATAATAGAGAATAGTTTTTGAGGAAAAAGACCATTGCTAAAGGTTCATTTAGACATAATCCCCTTCGGAAGTCCCCTTCTCTTCCAGAGGAGCTTGTTGCCATTCAAGATCTCGACTTTGACATCTTTTTCAAACAAAGCTTGTTCAGAACAAAATCTGATGGCTTTGTGGCTGAAACCATCCTAGACCCAACCATCTTGCAACCTCAGACTCCTAAAGTTCTATCTCCCACTGGTAAAATTCAAACCACTCACTCTGTGCCAGCTAGCCCCTCCTCATCCTTGTCTTCTGCCACCACCCCTCCTGTCATCCAGTTTGTCATCCCGCCTCCTCCACCTATCATGGTAGCCAGATATGCCCCCTTGGTGTTGGTCGCACCCCTTCATGCTATGCCCTAGGACTATCAAATGAGACTTCCACAGTTCAATGGAACAAGACCATTGAGCGCACAACAACACGTTGATATAATGAATGATTATTTTGATTTGCAGGAAGTAGACGAGGTTGACGTTCAAATGAGATTGTTTGCCCAGAGTTTGATGGGTGATGTTAAGAAATGGTATAAAGGTTTATGTGTTGCCTCAATGCTCGACCTAACCACATTCTAAAGAAGTTTTCTAGACAGATGGGAGGTAAAGAAAAACCCTCTCAAAATATTTTCAGAATATGAAAACATCAGAAGAAATCAAGGTGAGAGAGTACATGATTACTTCACCCATTTCAATAACCTGTACATTGCAATTCTAGATGATATTAAACCTCTACAAGTTTTGGCATTGATAAAATTCCCTGATGGTTTTGACACCGATATGTCATATCAATTAAGGGAAAAAAAATCCACCACCCTGGAGGACATGCAGAAAAGTGCAATAAGTGTGGAGGCCAACCTGTTGGAAAAACGGGCACGACAGAGGACAAAGAGGAGAGTCACAATCAAAGAGGAAACTTCCATATCAACTTCTGATTCCAAATTGGATTTCTTGGCCAAAGCAATGGAAAGAATGATGGAGAGACTTACTGTATCCGAAAGAAACCCTTCTAGAGAAAACCCACCAACTCCTCAAATTTGAAATCCTAACTTTAGAAGAAACCCTCCTCAAATTAGGTAGAGAGACCCTAGGGATCAAAGGGAATAGAGAGGTCCTGATCAACAGATCAGACCTCCCCTACAAGAAAATTATGTTGATGAAGGAGAGGAAGTAATTGAAGAACTAGAGGATACTCACATAAACCTCATGGGCGTTCACGATAACGAAGCTATTTTCATTACCCAGGAAGAGAAAGAACTTTTTCTTCTCAATCAAACAAAAGTAAGTGAAGAAACTGAAGACGCTGAACAACAGGCATTTGAAAATGCTATTTTGGAGGTGCACAGGTAGTATAATCTGCGAAGTAAAAAGACAGACGGAAGTTCTCCAAAAAAGATGACCAAAACAAAGAAGACAATCGAAACCCAAAAATCCCCTGAGCCTTCTGCCAAGAAGAGCCTTGAGAAAGGTAATGCTAAAGTTCCAGCAAAAAGAAGCCCTACCATTCTAAAAAGATCATTGCAGTCTGAGGTTTCATCAATTAACCCACCAAATACTTCTGGCCAGAAGATTGTGGGGGACAAATCAGAATTACTGAGCCAAAATAGAGCACCTACACCTTTCAGCCTCGAATGGGAATCAGCCAAAGTAAAAATTCCCATTCCCCTTTCCAAGTTGTTGAGAAAAGATGCTTACCGTTCATAGGTGATTAAAGCGCTGACCATTGAACTTGATATCGGTACGAAGGCCTTAACGGTTGGATCAACGAATCATTCAGATAACCTTACAAATGATCAACTTGAACTCTTGTTTGGACCTGAAGTGGATGGTCAGATCGACAATGGTGTTGTCGCTCCTTTTTACATCATCCTTAATATACATGACCTGATTTTTCATAATTCTTTGTTAGATTCAGGTGCTTCCCATAATCTGATGCCTAAAGAAGTGATGGAAAAACTGGGGCTTGAAAAACTGGGGCTTGAATCTCTTTACTGGATGGGTTCTCAGGTTATAATCAGGTTCTTGTTCACCCATATGACCAAGACAAAACCGCTTTCACAACACCATGGGGCACTTTCATGTATGTGAAAATGCCTTTCGGGTTGATAAACGCCGGGGCCACTTTCCAGAGAGAAATTATCACTTTTGTGGAAGAACTTGGCAAATTTATTTTCATCTATCTGGACGATGTAACTGTGTTCTCCCAATCTGATGACGAGCACTTACGACATCTCAAACGAGTTTTTGAGAAATGCAGGAAATTTGGGATTTCTTTAAATCCTAAGAAGAGCCTTTTTGAATTAGAGGAAGGTAAACTGATAGGGCACATAATCTATAAGGAATGAATTAAAATAGACCCCAGTAGAATCGAGGCCATTTAGAAATTAAAACACCCAAGAAACATCAAAGAGTTACAGTCTTTTATTGGAAAAATAAACTTTATGCAAAGATTCATACCCAACCTAGATGAACTTCTTAGAAACATCACAAACATGTTAAAAAAGGACACAAAAATAAAATGGGACACTGAGTCCAGGAAATATTTTGAACAAGTCAAACGCACACTCACGCAGGCCCCAGTCTTGATCAGTCCTGACTTCACCAAAGATTTCTATCTTTTTTCTTTCGCCTCTGAACATATCTTTGCAGCAGTATTACTACAGAAAAACAACGAAGGATATGAACAACACATAGGATTTTTCAGTAAAGATTTAAGAGATGTTGCTTTGAATTATAAAATAATGGAGAAACAATGTTTTGCCTTGGTGAAAGCCATAAAACATTTTACAACATACATTCTCCATGCCCACACCATTGCATATGTTCCGAATGAGGTAGTAAAAGACATTTTAACCTAGGACAATCCAGACAGCCGAAGAGGAAAATGGATTGTTATCATTCTAGAGTATGAGATAGATATTAAGCCTACTAAACTAATTAAAGGACAAGGTCTAGCAAAGTTAATGGCTGAATCAAATTTCCATGCTCTTGACATTAATTTCTTACCTACAGCAGATGAACAGGGTGAGAAGGGGAATCCAAGCGTGAGAGAGGTATTTCTCAACTCTCCATGGTATGCGGACGTGATATTTGTTTTGCATAATTTACAAGCTACCCCTAGTCTGACCAAGACTAAAGCTAGGTTTTTGAAATTGAAAGCATTAAAATTCTGTATTCTAGAAGGCAATCTGTATTGGAAAGATCATGGAGGTATTTTGTTAAATTGTCTATTGAAGGATGAAGTTGACAAAGTATTGCAGGAGTTTCATGCAGGACACTGTGGTGGTCATCTGAACTGGAAGGCCACAACCAGCAAAATCCTCAAAGTTGGATTCTATTGGCCAACTCTATTCGTCGATGTGCATCATAAAGTGACTTCATGTCATCAATGTCAGCTATTTGAAGGAAAGAGGAAACTTCTTCCTCTACCCCTGAAACTGATCTCTGTTGAATCCCCTTTCCATCAATGGGGATTAGACTTCATCGGAGAAATACATCCTCCTTATTCGGGCCAACATAGGTGGATTCTTACTGCCACGGATTATTTTACAAAATGGATCGAAACAATACCTAGTAGGCAAGCCACTAATTCTATCATTATTAAATTTCTTGAAAATAATAACTTGTCTTGTTTTGGATGTCCTAGAAAAATTATAATTGACAATGCAACTGCTTTTTTATCTAAGAAACTCATAGAATTCTTCAACCAGTATCATATTGTCTTGGGACACTCCATTGCTTACTACCCTCAGGGAAATGGGCTGGCTGAATCATCAAATAAAACCTCAGTAAACATTATAAGGAAAACTTTGCAGGAAAACAAGAAGTCGTGGCATAACAAGTTGCTTTTCTCACTATTGGCTGACAGACTGACCACCAAAAGGTCAATCGGTATGTCACCATATCAGCTGGTCTATGGTATAGAAGCAGTCTTTCCCACTTCCTTAGGAGTCCCTGTCATGAAATTGCTGCAAGACATGCAAGCCGACCCAAACGACTCCCAAAGAAGGATCAACCAGATGATCTATTTGCAGCAGTCCAGGGAAGAAGTATACAACAAGACCCAGGTAGTCCAAGAAAGCATTAAGAAGATTTTTGACAAAATAACCAAGGAAGATGATTTCAAGCTAGAAGATTTGGTGCTGAGATGGGATTCCTGAAATGAAGACAAGGGAAAGCATGGAAAATTTGATAGTCTGTGGAAGGGACCATACATGATTCAAGAACTCAGATGAAATAACACTTTCTTGCTAAACAATAGTGATGGGACAAATCTGCCAGGAGGACCTGTAAATGGCAGAATGATGAAACATTATTCACTGCCTTAGTAGAGACCCGAAGTCACACTTTCCATTGTACAAGCCATTTTTTAATTTTTCTTGCAAGTTTCTAAGTGAATAACTTTGGTCAGTTGGTTGAAGCCCAAAGAGAAGGCCCTAAGCCAATTGACCACTGTTTTTTCCATTTTTCAAAAATAAAACCAATCAAGCAACAAAGACGACTAGGGAGGAAGTTTCAGAACATCAGGAATCAAGATTCTTGGCACTTCACAAGGAGAGTACCATCCCCAGGTGGAGCCACTGTTATCACCCTATAATTTATAGGATCAACTAGTGACTGGAATGTTATCTCTCCAGTGTTTTTGTTTGTCAAATGATTTTTCATTCTGCAAATAATTTGAGAAAAGAAAGAAAAAGAAAAAAGAAAAAAAAAAAGAAAAAAAAAAAGAAAAAAGAGTGCATAAAAGAATTTCAATAAGAGCCCCATGCAATAGTAGTGACTTGGTCCATACCTTTCAAGCATGGCCAAGTTCTTTTAAATTGATGTTGATAGGAATAGTGAATAAGCTTGGCTAAACTGTTTAATCTTAGCCAAGTGATCTAGGTTGGTTAGTGAATAAATCTGGCTAGACTGTCTAATCTTGATCAGATAGCCCTAGGGTAGAGTAAGTTCTTATCTCAACAGTTTAATCTGGGTTAATTGTCATAGGAAGTTAGGTTAGAACTTAGGGTAGTTTGCTTGATTTAAATAAAACCAGCTCGATGATCAATGTTGGAGCATGTTTTGAATGCTCGAAAGGTTGTTTTCCTAACCCCTTGGTGATGTAAAGATGTAAAAGCTTGGGGAAAACCCATGATATGCTCTTATCCTAAGTTTTTCAGGGTGCATATGCTTTCATGCCCACATTTATGCACCACTCATGTATCAACGACCCAGATGATCACGCCTAGATCTACGGTGGACAAATCTTTTTGGACCCCCCCTGACTNGGGGGGGGGGGGTCTGGAATCGCTGATAATGCATGCGTGCCTCTGGACGGCCAAAGTTTTGTTGCTTAGATCTATGGTCTGTATTGGATTCCAGACCCCCCCTTCCATTCTACCTTTAATGGAAGGGGGGGGGGTTCGGAATGTGTGTTAAAGAGTGCGCAAAAATATGTGGTCCAAAGGAAATCACGTATATCGATGACCCATGGTATTTTTTGGACCCCCGCTGACTGATCTACCTTTAACGGTGGGCGAGGTCCAGACTAAAATCTTAATCTGTCGGGCCCCCTATCAATACGTGGCATAAATCTACTGGTCCCGAGTCCCACCGCCTCCTACTGTCTGACATACCTTGTCACCTCGTGACGTCATCATCCACCTTTCCAAAAAGTCACATCCCATAACTCCATCAGTCCTTCTCCCTCATTCACTCGTGGCAAGTCCCCTCACCATGATTTTTTCCCCCAATCGATAATTGCCACATCACCCATCTGTATCCCTCATTCGTTGTCACCTGCCATCTCACATTCTAAATGACCCATTGGACATTTATTATTGGATAACTTATCCGTTAACCAGCTGACTTGTCCCCCGTACCCAATGGATACCCATTTACTCAAATTTACCCTCACTCTTCATTCCTTCACCATTTACCCACTCATCGCACCAGAGAATTTACCCCATTTTCTTCTCTGTTACAGTCAGTCGCCTTCATCTACATTCATCCCCACTAACATTGTTTTATTTGTAGGTATTGTTAGAGTAATGGCGCCAAAATCAAAATGAACAGAAGGAGAGGAGAATCTGTTTCTCCCGCCTCCTGTCGATCTCGACAGGATTCCATTGGCCAACAAAGACTACTTAATTGTAGACACTGAGTGTGATTTCGACTTCACAAACCTTCAATCATGGCTTAAGGAAGTCCTCCTAGAGCAGAGTGATGAAATTGGACTATAGGAGTCCAACCTACTCTTGTATCTCTTCCCCCAGATTCACCATTTCCCAGAGTTTTCCCGCAACTGTCAAGCCCACTATATTCCCGAGAAAAGAGCCATCGTATCCTCGTCTAGGGAAGTTCTCTTCCTCATCACACCAGAAACCATCAACCAAATGATGCAAATATCCCAAGCCGACTTCGCATCACCTTTTAACCTTGAAATCCTTACAGAGTTATACCAGAAGATGACTTTTCCTCAAAGAGCTCAAATATTTTAGCTTTTTCTTCCACAATCCGCTCAGCTCCCCGCTACAAATCCCCCTTATCCTACCTCCATTTTTTCAACAAAAGGAAACCAGGTTATCATGTCCCTATGTGCCTTGTTGGGTTACTATTCAGATCAGTGGGTAGATGAACCCATTCTGGTATTTTTGTCTATTTTCTCCACCGATGAGAAGCCTACTACACAGTTCGACTTCAACATGTTCCTGGCAAACAATATTCACGAAAAATTTGTCAATTTCTCCACATAAGGAATGTTCTGGTATTCTTCAATACTAGCATACCTGTTCGTTTTCTTCCAAGCAGACAATTTTTTTTTTTCCATGTAGAAGATGGATGGAGATGGCAGACCCTAGGCAGTAACCACATGGACTTCCCTGCTCAGACATAACTCCATGGAATTCAGTTTCAAGTAGTTCATCGATCAACTCTACCACCTAGTGGTGAGCATGCTCAGCGGTAGACCTGAACCCAGGATTATTGATGAAGTTCAGAGGATCCTACATCTCTTGGATCATACAAACACAGGTGATTCATACCTGTACCAAAATCACACTGAGATTAGAGTCTATGGGTGTGAGTTTGCCTCATATAAACTGCCCAAATCCTTACTTGTCAGAATCTGTGCTCTAGAATACATAAGGAAGATGATAAACTCAGATGATATTCACTTTGTGTCTTTAAAGAAAAATCAACAACTCAAAATCAAAGGGCAGATTGGGTCTTTCATCTATAACAATCGAGGTGTCGGGGAGGGAGCAGACAGGTTGCTGAAGGAAATGAAATTCTTCATGAGTTTCACATGGAACTATGATCCGTGCCGGATCATTTCAGAGATGAGGATAAAAAACAAGAATATCACATATGTCCATGAATCTAGGCCTGAGATAGAGAAATTTGCAAACCAGACAGGATGGGAACCAAACACTTTGGTTGAAACAGAACAACAGGACCCCCCAATCACTGTATCACAGATAACCACACCACAGGCTCCAAAGGATAAAAGGCCTAGGCAGGATCTATCACCTCCTATCACTGAAGTGTCATTAGAAGAATTTTGACTACATACCAAGAGGCCAAAAATCAGTTCATCTCCTGATCCGGCAGGAGAAAAGGAAATTCCATCCACTACAGTGACATAGGTCTATCGGTTGCTCCATAACACAAGAAAAAAGAAGATTATAACCACTATGTTACCAAAGAAGACTACAGATACTCCACCAATCAACCAACCAGTCAAGATAGGACCAAAGCTGAGCATGTTTAAGAAATATGACTTGATTAAGAAAAAGAATCAAACTCTGACCAACAACACATATGCCCAATTTTGGAAGTAGACGTCGACTGCACAACACATGCTGCTATCGGTGTTCGACACGGAGAAGGGTAGAATGCACATGGATTTTCTCCAAGCACAAGTTCCAGACCCAAAGGTAATCACTGACTATAAGAGGGAAACCTTTGAATTCCAAACCAAAGATGTGCATCCTTCCGATCAAATGGATTTGCACAGGAAAACTGGAGAAATGGTTTTCTCCACGTTGGCACATGCTTCCACTACTACCTCCAAGTTACAAGTGTCTCTGAACAACGTCCAGACACAGTTGAAGTTGGAGAAGATATCATCCTTTGCCAAGGACAATAGGATCAAGACATTGGAGGAACTGGTCCTCAAGATCGGGTACAATCCCTCGAATGTGAAAGCAGTCAAGGAGATGATCAAGAAGAAAAACGCAGACATAGTGTCTTTGAGAAAACAATTGAAGTTGCCACCAACAATAGACTCGCAGGCAAAGGAAATAGCAGAGATAGAAGGAGAAAAAGATGAGATGCTTAAGTTAATCATGGAACATAATGCACAACTGAAGGAAATGGAAGCTGAGATGGAGAAGCTAGTGAAAGAGAAAAAATAGTTGAAACCCATGGAATTCATTCTGTTGAGTGCAGTACCACTCTCAGGAGTGAGCACAACATCACTAGTAGAAGTCCCATCAGCGAATCCACTGACGTCTCTGGAAAAGACGACTGAATTGGCCAAATCTATGGAAGAGATGAACCTACAGGAGACAGAGATTAGCAAGCTCAAAAAGGAGATTGAGAACCTTCAGGAACTCAAATCTTCTTATCAAACCATCTTCTCCAAGGAAAAACAGGTGTCAGACCAGCTCAAACAAGAGTTACAACAGCTCCGGAAGAAAACAATGGCAGGTAAAACACTAGCCGAAGTCAAAGAAACTTTATGGATAGACATCATCAAGTCTATGAACGAAATATGGCCAATGATACAGATTATGTTTGAGCAAAATGAATTGGTGCAGAGGAGTAAACAAGTCATCGAGAAGATCATATCAGAACTGGGAGAGATGCCCACACAGGCTAATGAAATCATCAAATTCTTGAATTCTAAAATGAGAGAGGAGCTGAGAATTGAGGATAGAAGAGAGACCATCCTTGAGCTCAAAAGAGTCTTGACGAAGAGAGGATTGATGCTACAGCTAGAAGAAAAGGTTCAAGCCATGGACCTAAGGGTACAAAAGTTTTTTAGCAAGATTGAGGCTCTATAGAAGAAAGGTCTTCATGGTCTGAGGGTGATAAATGACAAACTGATGACACTCCCAGACTACAAAAAGAGACTGGCCAATGTGGCTAAGGATAGTTCGAAGTTTTCAGGGATTCAAGGAAGCATCACTGGCAAGGCATTCCTAGATGATCTTTAGTTGGATATCAACATTCAGCATGAGATCTGGTACATCTTCATCACCAAGCCTACTTTCTCCAAGTACACATAAATGGATGAAGTCTATTGAAGGCTACTCAAAGTCAACGTTCCCAATCATCTTCGATTGGAAGAGCTTTGTGACCTGATCGAGTAGTAGAAGAGCTACTCAAAGTCAACATTCCCAATCATCTTCGATTGGAAGAGCTTTGTGACCTGATCGAGTAGTAGATGAGCTGTCCTAACCCAATCAGCTATCCAGTCAGATGAGGTCGTGCAGAGGCCTCTCTAATGGTTCACCTAGAAAACAACATGCAGTTATGACACATCATCAAACAGTTTCCTAAATTCCTGTAATTTGTTAAGTTGGTTAGGCTAAAAATAGATATACCACATCTTGATCTTTAATGGCAGGATTGTTTGTAAGTTTGGGTTATAAATACTTCACTTTTCGAAGTATTGAGGGTTGATCTTTATGCCCTACGAGCTATCAGACTATAATATTTCTCAAGAGATCTTCCATTAATACAAAGAGGCATTTTTACAGGATTCTTGCGTGTATTCACTGGTGACATTTTTCTTTCTAAGTTTAATGTTATTCTCGCTTAGTTATCACACTGTTTTCTATATCTAATCTTTGAAAGTAACGAATGTTGTAGGATTTATCTTTATATACCTTGTTTCTCACTTTGAAATATTTTAGTGTTTCATCTTCTGATTTTATGATAAAGAAATTCTTAACTGCTTCTTTGTTGTAATTAACATTCTCACCTTTTTCTGCCATTTCTCATTTATGCTACTAAAAGAATCCAACGATTACATTATCTCGCCCTGTGAAAAGATTCTTTGTTTTCTGGCTTAGATTTTTATTTTCATGGTACAGACCCCATAGCCCAATGGATGCGTAAACTATCTCAGCCAACCCGACAAACACTACAACAACAAAACCAACATATTTTATTTACCTAGCCTAATATTTTAAATTTGAAACATATCTAAATCATATAGAGAGATCCCTCTCTGAAGTTGGTAGGGCTAGATCCCATCTTTGAAGCGGTTGGATAAAATTACCTCCCGTAGATTTCTTCTTTCCTGACAACCTCTAGGAAATTTATAGGGCGTTAACATAGTCACATCACAAAAAATAATCATGTACATTAGAAAGTTAGAATAAAATCATGAGGTGGGTAGTGCTAGGCTCCCCCTTTCTTATTTTTTCACCAAGGTGTTATTTCCTAGGCCAAAAAACACCAAATTAATGCAAATAAAAGGTATTTTAACAATCTTTTTACAATATTTTATTGAAATGAACAACACTAACCTAATCAACTATCACATTAATCCATCCTAGACTATTGGATTAATTATTTTTCTATCCTAACTAATTTGGCCAAGATTAGATTGTTTGACCAAATTTATTCTCTAACCTTCCAACATAAATTTAAAAGGTTTGATCATGATTATATAGTATGAGTCAAAAAAATATTATTTTCATGGGGTTTTATATTTTCTCTTTTTTTTTATATATACCCTCTTTTCATTTTTTATATTTTAATCCTTTCTTTTTCTTTTTTCTTTTTCATTTTCTTTTTCTTTTTCTTTTTGTAAATCATTTTCCGAATAAAACATTATTTACAATAAAATTGACTAGAGGAAGAAATTCTAATCACCAGGTGATACTATGAAATATAGGGTTATAACAGTGGCTCCACTTGGGAATGGTGCTCTCCTTGTGAGGTGCCAAGAACCAGCTACCTGATGCCTTGAATCTTCTTCTCCGGTAATTTTCTGCATTCTAATTTGCTAGATTATAACTATAAATCTGGTTATCATGATTAGGGGCTTAGGGCGTTCTCTCTGGGCTTCAACCACTGATAAAAAATCACCCAGACATGACATAAAAAGTAAAATGGTATTTACAATGAAATGAGTGAGAAAAAATATTCATCCTTGTGAAACATAGTGCTTGAGAATTCTTCCATTGACGGGTCCTCCTGGCATATTTGTTCCATCCATATCCTTGATCAAAAATGCATTGCTTCCTCTGTAGGCATGTATTATGAATGGGCCTTTCCATAAATTGTCAAATTT
The DNA here is from genome assembly GCA_009831015.1 of Picea engelmannii. Taxonomy (NCBI): domain Eukaryota; kingdom Viridiplantae; phylum Streptophyta; class Pinopsida; order Pinales; family Pinaceae; genus Picea; species Picea engelmannii. The sequence goes on along the minus strand of ML801917.1, from coordinate 45,440 downwards.
TCTATGTTTTCCCTTTTCTTCATTTCTTGAATCCCACTTCAGTACTTTATCTCCTAACTGGAAATCATCATCCTTGCTCCTTTTGTCATAGATTTTCTTGATATTCTCTTGAATCACCTGAGTTTGGTTATAAACCTCTTCTCTGGATTGTTGCAACTGTATAGTTTGATTGATTCTTCTTTGGATGTCATTTGGTTCTACGTATACTTCCTACAATAACTTCATGACAGGAACACCTAAAGAAGTAGGAAAGACATCATCCATTTCATAGACCAACTGATATGGAGACATACCAATTGACCTTTTTGTAGTAAGTTTTTCTTCCCATAGTGCATGTACCAACTTATCGTGCCATGATTTTTTGTTGTCCTGCAACATCTTCTTGATGATGTTGACCAAACTCTTATTTGAAGACTCTGCTAATCCATTGCCCTGAGGGTAATAGGTTGTAGAGTGTCCTAAGGTGATTTGATACTTGTTGAAAAACTCTATCATATTTTTTTTATTTGAATGTTGTTGCATTGTCAGTGATAATTTTCCTGGGGCATCCAAATCTAGAAAGAATGTTAGTTTCCAAAAAATTTAAGATCACAACATCAGTGGCCTGCCTGGTGGGTACAACTTCAATCCACTTGGTGAAATAATCAGTGGCTATGAGAATCCACTTGTGTTGTCCTGATGAAGGTGGGTGAATCTCTCCAATGAAATCCAAACCCCACTGTTGAAATGGAGCTTCAACTAAAATTGGCTTCAAGGGTAAAGGCAGAAGTTTCCTTTTTCCTTCAAAGAGCTTGCATTTGTGACAGGAGATTACTTTCTTGTGGACATATGCAAACAAATTTGGCCATTAGAAACCATCTCTAAGAATTTTATTAGCAGTGGTCTTCCAATGAAATTGTCCACCACAGTCTCCTTCATGGAATTCCTACAAAGATTTATCTACTTCATCTTTCAACAAACAATTTAGTAGAATACCTCTAGCATATTTCCAATACATATTGACATTCAAAATAAAATATTTCATAGCTTTTAGTTTAAAAAATATAGACTTATTTTTTGTCAAAGGTTGTAGATAATGTAAAACAAAAATAAGGTCTTCATACCAGGGAGAGTTTGAGAAAACCTCTTTAACTTGTGGAGTTGCCTTCTCTTCTTGTTCATCAACTGCAGCAAGAAAATTAATATCCAAAGCATGAAATTTTGACTCAGCCATCAGTTTGGCTAATCCTTGACCCTTGATAAGATTGGTTGGCTTGATCTCAATATCATACTCAAGGATCACAACAATTCACTTACCTCTTCTGTTGTTTGGACTGTCTTGGGTCAGAATATCTTTCACCACAACATTAGGAACATAAGAAATGATATATGAGTGGAGAATATATACTCTAAAATATTTAATTGCTTTCACCAAAGAAAAATCATGTTTCTCCATGATGTTGTAATTCAATGCAAGATCTCTCATGGATTTACTAAAGAATTATATAGGTTGTTCATGGCCTTCACTGTTCTTCTGCAAAATGACTATTGCAATGGTATGCTTAGAGGAAAAAGAAAATAGGAGGAAATCTTTGGTATAATCAAGACTGATAAGTATAGGGGCTTGTGTCAAGGCCCATTTCACCTGATCAAAGTAATGTTTTGCTTCTATGGTCCATTTTATTTTTGTATATTTTTTCAACATATTGGTTATGTTTCTCAAAACTTATGCCAAGTTAGGGATAAATCTTCTCAAAAAGTTTATTTTTCGTATGAAAGACTGCCACTCTTTTATGTTTATTGGATGGTCTATTTTCTGAATGGATTCAATTATGCTAGGATCTATTTTGATTCCATATTTAGATATGATGTGTCCTAATAGTTTACCTTCCTCTAAACCAAACAAGGTTTTCTTGGGATTTAGTGAGATTCTGAATTTCTTGCATTTTTCAAAAACTTTTCTAAGGTGGAGTACATGTTCTTCATCTGTTTTTGAAAAAACAGTTATGTTGGCCAACTATATGACAATAAATCTTCCAAGTTCATCCACAAAAACAATGTCCATTGCTCTTTGAAATGTGGCTCCAACATTCATTAAACCAAAAGGAATTTTAACATATATGAAAGTTCCCCAAGTTGTAGTGAATGTTGTTTTCTCTTGGTCATCAGGGTGGACTAAGACTTGGTTGTAGCCAAAAAATCCATCTAACAAAGAAATTCTACTGGATCCAACTACCTTCTGTAAAATATGATCCATTATGGGCAAGGGATAGTTCTCTTTAAGGGAGACTTCATTAAGGTTTTTGAAATCAATACAGAGTTTGATTTCTCCACTCTTTTTTCTGGTAGGAACTAAATTGGACACCGATTTTGAGAACCTTAATGGGACAATGATCTTAGCATCATACATTTTCTTTATTTCCTTTTCAATTAAAGGCATCAACTTGGGGTTAATTCTCCTATTTTTTTGTTTGAAAGGCTTATGATCTTATTTTATGGGAATTTTATGTTGTATAATGACAGTATCATGGGATTTCATGTCTTCATAGCTCCATGCAAAAACATCTACAAATTCTTTGAATAATTCTATATATTTCTATTTTTGAGCAAGAGGTAAAGATTTGGACAATTTAGTAATTTTTGGTTCCTTATCAGTCCCTATATTACAATCCTCAACATCTTTTCTAGTAGGTTCAATTTTTGGTTTTTTAGCTACATAATCAAAATCAAACAGTTCTTCTAAAGGAACTAACCCTCTAGGAAGAATGTTATCCTTTAATTGCAAAAAATCTGAATTTTCTTCTTTTTCATTTATTTCTCCTAAATCTATTTTATTTACACTTTCATTTTCACTATCTACATCAATGTTTGCACATTCAAATTCATGTTTGGTCTGCATTTCACCTCAACTATGTACTAGCGATTAAGATGAAATGGTAATTTACAAGTGGCTTCTGAAGTATCCATTCCATCATCAAGTATGTTTTGGCCTCTGGGAATCACCTGCAAATCATATTCAGTAAAACATTGCAAGAAATCCAAAACAACATTTCTATAGGCCCTTAGTCTCAGGCATTTGGCAGAGTACTCACCTTTGATATGTTTTATGATAAGTTCAGAATCGCATCTTATTGAGATTATTTTGTCTCCAAGATTTTTTAACAATTTTAGACCTAACATCAATGCTTCATACTCAGATATATTGTTGGTACACTGAAAATTTAATTTGTAAGAATGGATTTTTGAATATCTTGCTTTTGAATTACACACCCACATTTCAGGTCCAAATCCTTCTTTACTGACAACACCATCGGAATCTAAACTCCAAAGACGTTCTACTAGTTCATTTGTTTGTATTGTCACTATTTTATCTTCTTCAGGGGTTGCTTTGATTTCCTCCAAGATATACACATCATCTTCCAATTGTGCAATTTGAATTTCCATATCACCACCATTATATAAAATAAAAGAGTCTAGATCAGAATGAACATAGTATAAAGGGTAGTTGTGTGGTTTCTCTTGACTACTAACCATGTATTTCATCAGTGTCTCCCTGTACAATCTTTTATGATGACCAAATAAGGGGATGGTGGAAAAGGACATGTTCATATGTAGGGTACCCTATAATTTGTCTCCCCGTGATAGATATAACAACATGCCATACTTTGGAGGAATATCTACAACAACAATGTCCATAAACATGCTTTTGGTTGGGATTTGTGCCAAGGTAATACGCAAGTCTTTGATCATACCTATGCACTTAACTTTTCTTGAATCAAAGGAGTATGTTAGGGTCCTAACCTGCACATAGGTAGAACAATATATTCATATGTATTTCAATATTTATAAGGCCTTTCAATAAAATAGAATAAAGTGGATTTAAGAAGACCTAATAGAAGCTTCCGCTTCTAGAAGGATCTTCCTCTAGATGCTTCTTTTTAGTATAAATAGGAGTCGAGGGTATGAGAACCCTAGCTTGGATATTATTGTAATAGAGCTCTACTCAACTAGAGGTTTCCCCCTTGAAGAGGCCTGTGAACATTGCTTTCAAATTCAAAGTGTTATTTTTGTTGTTATTCTTATATCATTTCAGTGTTATTGTGGTGAATGTTCTGGTTATATTGTTGTTGTTCTGCCATTACTAGCATTTTATTTAAGTTCTGCATACATTTTATATCTAGTATATTACAAGTAGTATCAGAGCACTTTCCTCGGCAGAAAGTGTGGGTTAAATTTTTTTCAGGGTAGAGACATATTCTGGCGCCTTTAAGCCACAAAGATTTGTCGTTACGCGCATAAACCCATGGTTGAGGGATTCATACATGCAGAAAATACAAGTGGTACTTAAGTGCACATATGTTGGCCACCCTTGTAACCCCTGTTGGTACCCCTTCGAGTGGTAGCGCATCAGACAACACCTGTGTACAGATCGACCTAGATTACGTGAAGCCCTCTTTAGATAAACCGATAGGTTGCCTGACTGCTATAGTGTCACCAAGAACAACACTGGGGAAGATACTTTCTAGTACCTAGGTAGTCAGGTAGTACGGCTAAGGGTATGGTCTATCCTCCTTAGTTAGTTCCCTGAGATATTGGGTCGAGTACTGCTGTTGGACCTCACACGTATATTAGAGAGCTATAGCACAGGGCAAACCCTTGTCTGTAGAACCCTTGGGGGACATAAACATAAACAAATTAAAATAGACAAGATCTATTATCACGCAACTATGTTCGGGTTGCTAAGTAAATACACATTTTTTTCTGGTTAAGAATTTGGGCATTTCTTCTCTGCAGTATTCTTCAAACCAGAGTATAACTCTGTAAAAAAAAAAAAAAAANGAAATTTTTTCACCATTATTTGAGACCTATTCCATTGGATTCATCTCTTCGCCCTTATCACATTCATCCATATCATTTTTTCAGCCAAATTTTTTTACCCCGCCCGCCCCTTTTTAGTTTCCTCATCCTCATGGCCCATACTCGTAGCCAAGACTTGGAAGATCACTTCAACACCTTGAAATATGGTCTCATTGAGACCCAACAAAAATTGAAACAACTCAGTGCCAATGTTGCCACCATCAATACAACCATGCAGTCCTCAATGGGGGAAATCAAACAAAACCTCACCACCCATCTTGAATCAGTCTTTTCAACACTCTGCACCAAACTACATATCCCTACAGATAACCCTTCCTCTTCCTCACCTCCACATACTGAAGGTGACCATTCCTCTCATTCCCATACCTTGCAGAACCATCACTTTCAACGTGACCTATGCCTTTTGCGGGTGGATGTGACCAAATTTGATGGCTTGGACCCCACTAGTTGGGTAACCCAAATGGAACATTACTTCTCTTTATACGACATTACAGATGACTTGGCCAAACTTTGGTATGGTGTTCTCCGTCTAGATGAAGAATGTTGGCAATGGTGGCAATGGAGAAAAACTTCTCGTCAAGGGTATATTGCTTGGACACACTTTGCGGCAGAGATTTATGAACGCTTTGACACTGACACCAACCATTTGGGCCATTTGACAAAGCTAAAACAATTAGGAATAGTGGAAGACTTTATAGCTTCCTTTGAGCGCCTGACTTTTAGAACAAAGGGCATGTCTGATGCCTTTTTCTGAGAGTGTTTTATCAGCGACCTCAAGGATGAAATTCGGGCCCATGTCCTCATGGATCAGCATGAGAGTTGGGTGGAGGCTACCAAAAGAGATAAACAAGCACAACAGGTTGTATCTGCTCAAAACCACAAGCCCTCCTTTATCCCTCACCCTAAACCAATAAATCCCACTACTCCCTCTGCTCCACTAAAGATCCAAAAATTGACCAGGGCTGAAATGGTTGAATGCCAACTCAAAGGCCTTTATTACAACTATGATGACAAATATTCCCTGGGCCACAAGTGTAAAGAAAAAAATCTTTTTATGCCCATTTCCGAGGAGATTTTGGAGGAAGATGAAGAAACTCCCTCTGTGTCTGAGTCACCTGAATCCACTGACATAACCCCTCCCTCAGACCCTCCCAAAGTAGAACTAGTCATTTCCCTCAATGCTCTCACTAGCTTCTCTTCTCCCCAAACCCTCAAGCTAATCAGTTACATCAAAAATCAGAAGCTCATCATTCTGTTTGATAGTGGCAACACCCATAATTTTATTCATTGTCGCAATGCCCAAGAAACTCATTACTACATCCATGCCGTCAATAATTTCCAAATCATGATTGCCAATGGTGGTTCCATGAAATGTGGAGGGCGTTGTGAAAATGTGCGTCTCCAAATTGGTGACTACCACCTGAAATCCCATATGTTTGTTATCAACATGGGAGGTTGTGACATTGTGTTGGGTGTAGACAGGCTAAGGACTTTGGGTCCCATTCTCATGGATTTTAAAGACTTAACCATGCAATTCAACCAAGAGGCCCACCAACATCAGTTCCAAGGCATCACCGTTGGTTCACCTGATATCATTAGTTCCCATTGCATGGAAAAGCTGCTCAAAAAGGATCATTCTGGTGTTATCGCCCAACTCCATGCCATACAAGCAACATAGACACCCTCGGTACTGCAAGACCTCCAAGCCATCCTTTATAAACATTAATTGGTATTTTCCACTCCCTAAGGCCTCCCTCCTTCCCGTGGTGTTCATGATCATTCCATTCCCCTTGTACTCGGAAGCCGTCCTCCCAATATTCGTCTGTATCGTCACCCCTTTTCCCAAAAAAATGAAATTGAGAAAATGGTCCAGGGACTCCTTAATGCAAGCATTATCCACCCTAGTATGAGCCCCTATGCGTCTCATGTGGTCATGGTCCTGAATAAATAAGGTTCTTGGAGAATCTGTCTTGACTTTCGTGCCCTCAACAAACTTACCATCAAAGACAAATTCCCCATTCTTGTCATTGATGACCTCCTGGATGAATTGAGTGGCACCCAATTCTTCACTAAACTGGATCTTCGTTCGAGCTACCATCATATACATATGAAAGAGGTAGACATTCCCAAGACTAGCTTTAGAAGTCATGAGGGCCACTATGAGTTTTTGGTCATGCCCTTTGGCTTGTGTAATGCCCCCTCCACCTTCCAAAGCCTCATGAATCATGTCTTTCATCCTTTTCTCCACCATTTTGTCTTAGTTTTCTTTGATGATATCCTCATCTATAGAAAAATCTGGATAGACCATCTTGCTCATGTGGATCGAGTTCTCCATCTACTCTCTCAGCACTAACTTTTCCTGAAACAGTCTAAATGTGCTTTTGGCGCCTTAGAAGTAGAGTATTTGGGTCATCTGGTTGGAAAAGATGGCATCAGGGTGGATCCTAAAAAGATTGAAGCTATGCAAGACTAGCCTCACCCAAAGACTCTTAAGATATTGCATGGATTTCTAGGCTTAACAGGGTATTATCACAAGTTTGTTAAGAATTATGGGAAGATTGCAACACCTCTCACTACTCTCCTAAAAAAGAACTCTTTCACTTGGACTCCAGCCACTACTCAAGATTTTCAGACCTTGAAGATGACCATGTGCAACACTCCAGTCCTCACCCTTCTCGATTTCACAAAGACCTTTATGTTGGAATGTGATGCCTCGGGGAAAGGAATAGGTGTTGCCTTATGCAAGAGGGTCGACCTTTGGCCTTTACCAACAAGCAACTATCTGAAAGAAATCTGGGCAAATCCATCTATGAAAAGGAAATGTTGGCCATTCTCCATGTCGTGGATCTATGGCATCCTTATCTATTGGGGCAACGTTTCCAAATTAAGACAGACCGTCAAAGCCTCAAGTATTTTCTGGAACAACACATTTCCTCCCCAAAAAAACAAAAATGGGTGACTAAACTCTTTGGATATGATTATGAGATCATTTATAATAAAGGCAAAGACAATGTGGTTGCGGATGCACTTTCTCGAAAATATGAAGACAAAGGATCCCTTTTTTCTCTTTCATTCATTATACAAGATTGGCTCCAAGCCATTCGCCAGGAATGGCTACAAGATCCCAAAAGATCGTAGTTGATCCACCAATTGCATTCCAAGGCTCTAGCTTCCCCAAGGTACTCTTGGCTCCATGAGGAACTTTGATACAAAGGTCATTTTTATTTAAGTAAACAATCAAAGCTTAAATCCATGGTACTTTCTGAGCTTCATGCTACACCCACAACAGGGCACTCTGGGTTCACCAAAACCAATGATAGGGTCAAACTTTCCTTTTTCTCAGATGGTATGAAACAAGACATTCGTAATTTTGTAGCTGAATGTGATGTGTGTCAACGCAACAAGGTAGAAACAATCAAATCGTGGGGCACACTACGACTGCTCTCGATTCCACCTGCTATTTGGAAGGATATCTCTATGGATTATATTACCGGCTTACCCGAATCGAGAAATAAATCCATCATCATGGTGGTTCTTAATCGCCTTTCCAAGTATGCTCATTTCTACATCCTTCAACACCCATTTACATCATCCACAGTGGCTCAAATATTCATGGATCAGGTCTTCAAGCTTCATGGCATGCCACACTCTATTGTTTATGATCACAAGCCAACTTTCACAAGCAATTTTTGGCAAGAACTGTTCAAGATACAAGGCACCAAATTGCATCTTAGCACAACTTATCATCCCCAGACTGATGGCCAAATGGAAGTTGTCAACAAGTGTTTGGAAACATATTTGAGGTGTTTTGCCTTGGAAAAGAAAAATTAGTGGGCTCAATGGTTACCCCTAGTTGAATGGTGGTACAACACTTCATAACATACAACTACACACATGACTCCTTTTGAAGCGATATATGGACAGAAGCCACCTTCAGTTCTCTCATACTTGTTGGGTGCCTCGAAGGTCCATGTGGTTGACCTTACACTTATAGCTCGAGAGGCTATTATCCATACCCTCAAAGAGAATTTGGTCATGGCACAGAATCGCATGAAGCAACAACCATATCAAGGTTGCTCTGAACGTTAATTTGCAGAAGGAGATTAGGTGTTTCTTTGACTGCAACCTTACAAGCAAACTTCCCTCAAGGTCGAGCATTGTCAGAAGCTAGTGCCCAAATTTTATGGTGCTTATACCATACTCAAGCATGTGGGACAAGTCACCTATCAGTTAGCTTTTCCCAGCAATTCAAAGCTACATCCTATTTTTCATGTTTCGTGCTTAAATAAGGTGATTGGAGCTAAGTGCCAAATTCAAACCAACCTTCCAGAGTTAGCTGAAGAATGATCCATTTGGCTACAGCCAGAAGCAATTTTGGACCAGCATGGGCATCGCCTACGTCAGAGAACCATCAAAGAAGTGCTAGTACAGTGGAAAGATACAACTCCAACAAATGCCACTTGGGAACCAACTACCATTCTGCAACAATTTCCTCATCTCAAGCTTGAGGACAAGGTTGTTTTTAAGGGAGCGGACATGTTAGGGTCCTAACCTGCACATAGGTAGAAAAATATATTCGGATGTAATAAAGGTCAATATTAATAAGGCATTTCAATCAAATAGAATAAGGCGGATGTAAGAAGACCTAATAGAAGCTTTCGCTTCTAGAAGGATCTTCCTCTAGATGCTTCTTTTTAGTATAAATAGGATTCGAGGGTATGAGAACCCTAGCTTGGAAATTATTGTAATAGAGCTTTTCTCAACTGGAGGTTTCCCCCTCGAAGAGGCCTATGAACATTGCTTTCAGATTCAAAGTGTTATTTTTGTTCTTATTCTTATATCATTTCATTGTTATTGTGGTGAATGTTCTGGTTATATTGTTGTTATTCTACCATTACTAGCATTTTATTTCAGTTATGCATACATTTTATATCTGGTATATTACAGAGTATAAGTATTTGTAAGGCTTGGTGATATCAAGCCCTGATTTCTCCATCGTAGCCTTAGGAATAAGGTTGTGAGAAGCACCAAAATATATCATGGCATTGTGCAATGTCTTATCGTTAATATTTAAACTAATGTAAAAAGGAGGAACATAATTGCCTTCAACTTTTCCCTCAACTTCAAGCCCAAACAACAGCTTTGGTTGATTATCAACAATGTTCACTGTGTCTATACCTACTCTTGGTTCTATGTTCAACGCTTTGATCAATTGTGATCTGTAAGAATTCATGTTCATCAATTCTGACAAAGGAATAGGTATTTTAATTTTGGCCAATTCACTTTCTAGACTGAAAGTGGTAGGAGTTTTGTTTTGATTGTTAAAATTTGATTTCTCATCCACATTCTTATATGTAGTAGGATTGGGATGACTGGGGGAGGAAACCTCGGTTTGAGATATCTTTGGTATAAAGTCAAGTGTTCTTTTTGTAGGGGCCTCTGAGTTTTTCTTTTCAAGAACTTTCTTGGCAAGAGTATCTGAGGTTTTCTTAATTTCTAAAGATTTCATGGTTGGGTTGTCATTAGAATTTTTACTTCTCAAGTTGTATTGCCTATGAACTTCCATTATTGTGTTTTTGAAAGCTTGTTGTTCTGATTCTTCCTCATCGACTTCCGTCTGTGAAAGGAGAAAAAGGTCATATTCTTCTTGAGTAAGAAAGATGCAATTATTGTCACTGACTCCCATAAGATTTATATGAATTTCATCTAGTCCCTCAATAGTTTCTTCCCCCTCATCAACATAATTTTCCCGAAAAGGTGGCCTAATCTGCTGATCAAGACCTCTTTTTTCTATTTGTTCTCTAGGTTCTCTTTGTCTAATCTAGGGAGGATTTCTCCTGAAATTGGGATTTCGAATTTGAGGGGCAGGTTGATTCTCTTTAGGTGGGGTCCTGACAATGATTTCTAATATTTCCATCATTCTTTCCATAGTTCTAACTAAGGAACCTATTTTGGCATCTACAGTGGAAGTGAATGGTTCTTCCTTAATTGTTACTCTCCTTTCTGTTCTTTTCTTAGCTCTCCTAGCCAGCAAGTTTGCTAATACACTCACAACACATTTCTTCATATCTTCCAGAGTTGTAGGGTTTCTTTCTCTCAATTGGTAGGACATGTCAGCATCAAATCCATCAGGGAACTTAATCAAATATAAGCCTTGAGGAAGTTTAATGTTAGTAGGAGTTGCATTATAGATATTTTTGAAACAAGTGCAATAGTCCCGTACACTTTCCCCTTGGTTTCTTTTGATATTTTCATATTCAGATAAGATTTGGAGTGGATTTTTCTTTATTTCCCATATATTGAGAAAATATCGGTGAAAGGAAGCAATATCAACAATTCTAGCAACTGGCAAGTCTTTGAACTATTTCTGCAAGATACCAGATATATAAAATATGCAGAACAGAAACGAAATGCTAGAAATAACATAATAACAGTAAAATATCCAGCATAATCTTCACAATACACAGAAATGATTCACGAAATAGCAACAGAAATAGCACTTTGAATCAGA
>ML801917.1:7797-29148 GCA_009831015.1 Picea engelmannii | reverse complement strand
GGAAGATCCTTCTAGAAGCGGAAGCTTCTATTAGGTCTTCTTACATCCGCCTTATTCTATTTTATTGGAAGGTCTTATTAATATTGACCTTTATTACATCCGAATACATTGATCTACCTATGTGCGGGTTAGGACCTTAACAATTTCTTAACATCACCTGTTAAACTTTGTGCAAAGAGTCTCATTTGGACATATGCCTCATCTAATTCCTGTAAATTGAAGAAGTCATTCATTTTGTCCACTTGTTGTTGTGCATTAAGGCTTGCAAGGCCATCAAACTGAGGAATCCTAGTTTGATAATCCTGAGGCATGTTGTGTAAGGGAGCAACCAAAACAAGGGGAGCATATCGTGTTGCCATGATTGGTGGAGCAGGTTGGTTAGCAGGAACTCATGTAGTAGGTTGGGTTGTAGCCTATATAACTATTGTAGAAGTGATAAAAGATGTAGAAGGAGTAGGGGATCAAAGATATATAATGAGTTACTTGAGGATTGATAGAAGCTGCAGAGATGGAAAGGGCAGAAAGTTCAATAGAATGTTGAAAGTAATCTTTATGCAAAGATTGATCAAAGTTTGATTCTAAACCTTGTAACTTCTCAAAGTCTTGAAGGATTTTTTGATTGATATCTACTTCAGGAGAGTGTCTTTCAGGGGTTCTAGGTTGGAGGATGGTTTGATATAGGACTGTTTCATCCACAAAGCTATCAGATTTGGTTATGAAAAGGCTATGCTAAAAAGGTAGATCAAACTAGATGTCTTGGATTGTGATGAGCTTCTCTGGAAGAGAAGTGGCCCTAGGAAGCAGACTACTGCTCCCTTGAATTTATGTTGTGCTTCTTTTTTTGACTAATTTTTATGGATTATCTACTACCGTTATAGGTTCTGGATCAGGGTGAGATTTGGTATGAATTATATTTGGATCCAGAACTTAAACTTTTAGAAACCTAATTAATTATTTACAAATTTTAACAACCTCTGAACATTTATCTCCTGAAATTTTAGATCTTAGATTGTTCAGAAATAAAGTTTTCTTATCTAGGGAAGACAATTCATAAAGTTGGAAAATTTGTTCAGTTCCCCAGTATGGTTTCCACTATGTTATCACTATGTCATTCCCAGAGGTTGTCAAGGGTAGAAGAAATTGACATAGGTAACTATCAAAACCATTTTTGAAACTGGGATCTAGCCCTGCCAGTTTCAGAGAGGGATCTCTCTGTATGATTTAGATTTGTTTAGATTTTAAATGTTAGGCTAGTTATGATAGTCTAAATTTGTTTGTTTGTTTGTAAAATTTGGCTGAAGGAATGAATTAAATTTCCATTGGGCTATGGGGTCTATATTAAAGATTAGAATCAGATTCATCTTTTTATGAGGTTTCTTCACAAGGCAAGGTAGTAAAACTATTGGATCTATTGAGATTAAATGAGGTGAATAAGATAAAAAAGATGTGAGAGTCCACTAAGAAAAGGAGCAACTAATAATTTCCTTAATCAATATCGGATGGAAAACATATAGACCATTAAAAGACCAGAGATAGAGTATGCAAGATAAATTATGTTCTACTAACTTCCTTTTAATGATTAGAATCTAAAATACATAAATGATCACCGAGAATAAGAAAACATTTAACAAAGAAGGAGAGACATAACCAACAATATGACACAAGAATCCTGTGAATAGTCTGTTTTATTACTAGTCGATCCTTTTGGAAAGATTACACTATAGCTCTTGGGTGCAAAAATTAACCCTCAATACTTCAAAGGAAGAAGTATTTATACAATTATTTACAACTGATCCTGTCATAAATGACAAGGATATTATGGAGAAAATATCTAACTAATTAGATCTCAAATTACAAAATATAGGAATGTTGTTGATCTATTCAGATCCTTGGTGCTGATTTTGTGGAAGTAGTTGATGGCTCATTATCTTTGACTTGACTGTATGCTCCATGCTGACTCGAAACTCCAAATCACTTTTACTCAAGTAAAGAACACAAATATTCCCATCTATTTTTACTAGGGATGGAAACCTTGAGGAAGTTTATGTATACCTCATCGACCTCATTATACTTGGAAAAAGTGGGCTCTATGATGAAAATATGTTTTATCTCAAGCTAGATGCTCAGGTCCAACTGTAATGTTTCTAGGAAATCCTTGCCAGTAATTCTTCCCTATATACCTACAAATTTGGAACCATCCTTTGCACTGTACTGACATTCTGCTTGTAATATGACAGAGTGATGAGCTTGTCATTTATTACTAACACTTCAGGGAGTCCCTTCTTGTGTAGTACTTCAATCTTGCTGAAAAATATATGAACTCCAATGTCTATCACTTGAGCCTTCTCCTCTAGTTACAACATCAAACCTTTCTTAATCAAGACCTTCTTGACCTCAAGGATGGTCTATGTCCTATCTTCAATCTCCATTGCTTCCATCTCCTACTTGTTCTTGGAGTTTAGGAACCTAATGAGCTCAGTGGCCTCTATAGGTCTATCTCCTAGATCTTCTCTTATTTTTTCAATTGCTTCTCTGGCCTTTTGTACTAGTTTGTGTTGTTCAAAAATAATTTGTATGAATGGACATATTTCTTCCATAGACTTGTTGATATCCATCCATATTTTTTCCTCGGCCTCAGATAATGTCTTGGCCATGACAGTCTCCTTCTGCAGCTGTTGTAGTTGTTGAATGAGTCTCTGAGATTTATGCATTTCTGAATGATAGCTGGAATGGAACATAGACTTCAGGTCTTGGAGGCTTTTTACCTCTTCTTGCAACTTTTTGATCTCCCCCCCTTGAAGGGACATCTCTTCCATAGACTTCACTAGCTTCTCAGAAGCATCTAGAACTTTCACTGGGATAGATGATGGAATCTCTATTGTTGTAGTTGTTGTTGTACTAACTCCTATCAGAGGGATTGCCTCCAATGGAATAACAACCATCTGCACACTTTGTTCTTTCTCTTTGATCAATTTTTCCAACTCAGCCTCCATATCTCTTATCTATGCATTCTTCTCCATAATCAGCTTCAACAGCTCCTCTTTGTGGCCTTCACTTTTAAACATATTATTTTCTTTTGAATCCTCAGTGGCTGGAAGCTTCAGTTGCTTTCTCAAGGAGGCTATATCAACATTTTTCTTCTTCAAAAATTCTTCAGCTGCCTTGACATTCGACGTATCATATCCAATATTTAGCACTAACTCTTATAGATATTTAATCTTATTGTCTTTGGCCAAAGAGGATATCTTCTCCATCTTCAATTGGGATTGGATGTTATTTAGAGACACCTGCAATTTTGAAGCAGTCAATGATGTGTTTTTCAAGGTGGAGAAAAGAAACTCCCTTGTGCATGTCCTTTTGGTCCATTGCATGGAACTCCTTCACATCAAACTCAAAAGAAGTTTTCTTGTAGTCAGTTTCTCTCTTGGTATTATGGACTTATGCTTGTAGGAATTACATTTTCATTCCTCCCTTCTCTATGTCAAATTCTATTAGTAGTCTATGTTGGGAAGTAGAATTCTTCTTCCAGAACTGGGCATATGTGATGTTATTTAAGAGTTCATCCCTCTTCTTGATCTATTTGTATTTGTTAAATATATTTGACCCTGTTGGCTCATGAGAGGAATCAACTAACATATTAGTTTCTATTTATTTTTTGGATGAATATTTGGACACTATGAATTGACTTCCTGAGAATGTTGATGAATGTTGTTCCTCCATGACTATGGTGGACTTTGTTTCTCCTTCTTTAAGCATGTATGGTGTGTGACTTGTTTTAGCCCTCTTCCTGTAAACTTGAAAATATTCATCTAACACCTTTGTGACTGAAGGGGAAACCTATTTCCTTGCTCTCTTTTATGTTTATACTTGAGGAGTGTTGGTATGTGAAGCAGTGATAGGAGGAGGTTGTTCTTCTATTTCCAACATTGTATTTTCCCGCCAATCTTTCTTATTCATATACTTTTCTACTTCAGGCTTGTGTACATGAGCATAAGGAGTGCTCTTCTATTTGACCTTGAGTACTGATATGATACCAAATAGGTCATAATTCCATGTGAACCTCCAAGTGAAGTTCATCTATTTCAATAGGTTTTCAGCCTCTTCTACTGTAGTTCTATTGTTGCACATGAAAGAACCAATTTGGCTCTTGATTCTGAGTTTTTGTTTCTTCTTAACTGATACAAAATGGATTTCGTCAGATTTTAGCATCTGCCTGATATATTCCAATGCAAATATACTAACAGGGAGATATTTTGGGAGTCTGTATGGTGGTAATTCACATCCATATACTCTGATTTCCGTATGGTTCTAGTACAGATACCAATCTCCTATCTTGGACAAGTCAAAGAGGTGAAGAATTCTTTGGACTTATTCAGTAATTATTGGCTCTATTCTGTTGTTGAGGATGCAAACCACTGGATGATAAAACTGATCAATAAAATCTTTAAAGATGAACTTAGTGGAAGTTTTCCTCATTAGTGAGGTCCATGAAGTCACTGATTGGGGGTTTCCTTCCTGATCCAATTTTTGGAGAGCACATGAGAAAATGTCTTATTGAAATAACAAGAATAGGTACACCAGCACTAAGGAATACCTGAACATTTCTTCTATTGATAATTTGAAAAAATGATCATGTATGTTGTCAGCCAAAAACTGATTGAAATCAAACTGGACTATGACTTTTTATTCTATGGAGAAAATGGACAGAAAATCTAAGATAGGTTCATCTACCCATCCATCCGAAAAATATCCTAACATGCAACAGAGAGTAGAAATATTTTTTTTTTCCCTGACAGAGAAGATGGAATATGGATAGGGACGGTTTTTCTTAGGCAACTGGGCATCTTCTAGGAAAAATATTTCGAAAATTTGGGCTCTTTGGGGGAAGGGTAGTTTATGATAGATATCATTCAGTACTTTGATAGAGAATGGTCTTATAGACTCAATTATGGGGATCTTTTACATATGATTGATCGATTCAGGGGTAATGGTGAACAAGGTTTCACCAGATGAAGATACGATGGCCCTTTGGCTAGGAAGATAATGATCTTGACACTTAAGGGAAAATTATAGCAAATGGAAGGTTTGGGGAAACATGTACAAGGTAAAAATTGGACTCCTAAAGTCCAATTTCAACACTTTGATCCAAGAAAATGTCCTTTAGCTAGAAGTGTAATTCAAAGAAGTCAAATTCACACTTTGGCAATGTAATTTTGTAGTCTTTGTCTTCCAAGGGAACACATTCCAGGTCGACGAAAGGGGAAAGAAATGGATTTTTAGATGTTTCAGTGGATTTGGATTTGGGAGCCAAGGATAACATATATATAAAGGTGAAATAACGGATGACTACAGTTACTCGGATTAATGGTGTTTTTTGATAGCATATCTTGGTGGAAGTTGGCTCGAAAACTGGAGTCGGGGCGGTGTTGATAGTGTTAACACAAGATTGGTTAAGGTGCCAAGTGTCAAGAAAAAGCATTGAAAAAACTCTCATAATATTCCAAGAATAAAAATAACTAATGGATTTGCGCTACCTAATTGCACACAGAAACACATGCAGGCGCTACCTAAATTCGCTACCTAAATTCTGGCAGAAAACGAATTGTGCAGAGTTATTTTACGAGTTTTGAGTCACTAACTTGAAACTTGGATTATGAACAATTGATATGGTAGTTTTGAAAAATGGAGGATGTTTTTGTTCATAATATGCAAAATAACAAAAACCTCTCTCATTTTTTCAAACTGTGTTATGGTTTGAGAGATATTAGACATAGAAGTGGAGTTACCTACTGTTTTACAGCAGCGCTACCTAATTTTATGTAGCAGTCACGGTTTTGATATTCGCCTTGTTGGGAGGTTGCCACATGTCAAGGAGGGATCGAATGGATTCTCAAGGATCCGTTAGATGTCAAGGGACACCTGCACCTAAGATTTATCTCTAACAAAGGCCTCATGCAATGAGGTGGAGACATTTTATTAATGACTTCCAACAAATTCCTAAAAATTAGCAGTTTGTTGGATTTTTGTCTCTTTGATTGTTGCCACCTATCTCCAAGGCTTAGAATCAAATGCAAGATATGGGATTATACCTCCTAAGTTTATTTGGATTATATTTTCTATATAATGAAGGATATCTCTTGGGGAAAAAGGTCAGTTTCGTGATCCAAGAGGGGAGAGAGCTAGAGGAGAAGTTTATTTGCTCAATTGTAAGCCCGAGGGCCTTTGTAATTAGCATTTATTCCATTAGAGATTCATGATATTTTATTATCAGACTTTGTGTTCTTTTTTATCATTATATCTTGTCATCTTACTTTAATAATATTTACAGATTTTGAAGATCAAAAGATGCCTTTGGTTAAGGAATTCATGAGCTGCAAAGGATTTGTGGTAATTGCTTGTTAATCACATTTTATTGTTCAATCACTCTTCAATATATATTACAGAAAGGATCTATGTTATGTGGTTATTCTTCTCTTTGTTTACCTTCTATTCTTCTATCCATCTTTGCATAAGCCTTTTGTCTGGTAGGCATGTTGATTGCCTTTGATCTGTAGGATGTTATGACTCCATGCCCAATGGAATGTATTTGCAGTAGTTTGATGCCCTCCTTTTTACTCTTCTCTTGTTGATCCACCTATTCAAACTATTTTAATCCATTTGAATTTCTATGTTACCAAGATTACTCTAATTTTCAATTTGGGATTGACTCTTGGATTGATAACATAATTGGCACCGTTGCTGGGGATAGATTTGAGCAGATTGAAAAGCTCCCTGGGAAGAACGACATTACATAGCTCAAGCTTTAGATGGTGACTGAAGTTGGACACCTTCAAGACTACACATTCACCATGGCAACTCCATTGTTTATAATATGTTGGTGACTCCACTAGAATGAGACCAATTAAATGGCTATGAAGGCTATCCTAGCCAGGAGGTTTTCCCCGCTCGATTTATCAACTATAGAGGATTATCCACATCCTGTGCCTCTTATTGATGAATGGAAAGATCTGCTGCACGGATTTTATGAAGGTAAGGATGACAACCATGTTGATCATTTTCATGAATTTCATAATTTGATGCAGGAGCTTGACATCCATCATGAAGATATATTGATGAAAATTTTCATGTATTCATTGGATGGGAATGCACATAAATGGTATTTCTCATTACCCCCTTCCAACATTTCATCCTTGAAGGATTTCCACAGAGTATTCAATGAACACTGCAAAAGGTTTTATCCCTCTGAAAGTATTTGTCATAACTGTTGTGAGGGATATGTAGAATGTGCACAAGATTTGTTAGATTGCTCTGCTGAATATAAAGATGAAAACGATTTTATTCACTGTCCAAATGAAGATATAAATAAACCTCTTTCTCTTTCTTATTCCTGAGAAGAAAGTCTTCGAGATATCAATAATGATTGTACTTATGATTGCATGGATTCAATTTCATTATATCCTGTACCTTATGCATCTAATATCTCCGATTCGAAAGAAGAACCAATTGTAGAAGAGGATATTTCTCTTTTCTTGCAAGAGGTTTCCCATGATATATTTTCACCTGAGATTGAAGAGAGAGATTGGGGGATTGTTCATATTTATTTGCAAGACCAAGGAGCCTTGGGCTCACCTATCTTTGATGAATACTCTGATGAAGAAGAGAAGATCCATTTTGTTGATTTGAGGAGCAGCCAACTGAGTTATGACAATTATGAATATGATTATGGTGGAGAACAATATTTTGATGAAATCAGCTATCAGGAAACCGATGAAGACATTCAACAATCATCTCTACAAATCAATGATCCTGCATGCACTATATTTGAACTTGGATCTGCAAACAACAACAAACAATCTATCATCAGCAGTGAAGTTAGTTTGCAGCTATGTTCATATTTGCAGGCAGTTATAGGTGGCAGCCATGATCAGCATGAGGATATGCATAAATCTTCTGATGTTCAACTAAAACAGAAGGAAGAGGTATTCATTTTTAGTTTTATTGATCCGTTGGCTGATTATCTTGGATATTTGAGCAACTTAGATGTCATAACACTTTTTTCAAATGAAGTTTGGTTGTTCTATTCTTTTGAATTGCATATCATTAATCTATGGGTTCCTGCATTCATCATTGTCGTATCAAGGATTTCACTAGCTAATGATATGCTTGTATGGTTTCATTGGAAGCATGACCTTACTTGATCAAGAAGAAACACACTTAATTAGAGTAGGAGTAGGAAGAAATAAGCTCATTTTTTAGCATTTCCTTTCTGTCAGTTTGCCATAGTTATTTCAATTTCAAATAAGAAGAAAAGATGCTCTCAGGATTGTTGGTTTTCTAGACAGAGAAGAAGATGGATAAGGCTATTGTTCTGTAGGTTCTTGGTAGCTCACATGGAGCATGCCATCCCCCATGGAGCCTAATGTTAGCACAAGATTGGTTAAGGTGCCAAGTGTCAAGAACAAGCATTGACAAAACTCTCACAAGGTTCCAAGAATCAAAATCACTCATGGATTTTTGCTACCCAATCACATGTAGACACACAGGCGAGCGCTACCTGAATTTTGGAAAAAAATGAATTGTGCATAGTTATTTTACCAGTTTTGAGTCACTAACTTGAAAATTGGATTATGAACAATTGAGAAGGTATCTTTGAAACCTGGAGACATTTTTTGTTCATAACATGCGAAATAACAAAAACCTCTCTCAGATTTTCAAAATGTGTTATGGTTTGAGAGATATTAGACATAGAAGTGGCACTACCTACTGTTTTACAGTGACGCTACCTAATTTCCTGTAGCGGTCATGGTTTTGATATTCGCCTTGTTGGGAGGTTGCCAGATCTCAAGGAGGGTTCGAATGGATTCTCAAGGATCAGTTATATGTCAAGCGACACCTACACCTAATATTTAGCTCCAGAAAAGGCCTCATTCAATGAGGTAGAGACATTTTATTAATGACTTCCAACAAATTCCTGAAAATTAGCAATTTGTTGGATTTTTGTCTCTTTGATTGTTTCCACCTATCTCCAAGGCTTAGAATCCAATGAAGGAGATATGATTCAACCTCCTAAGGTTATTTGGATTTTATTTTCTATTTAAGGAAGGAGATCCCTTGAGGAAAAAGGTTGGTTTCATGATCCAAGAGGGGAGAGAGCTAGAGGAGCAGTTTATTTTCTCAATTGTAAGCCCGAGGGCCTGCTATAATTAATATTTCTTCCATTAGAGATTCATGAGAGTTTCTTATCAGAATTTTTGTTTTTTGTTATCATTCTATCTTGTCATCGTGCTTGAATAATATTTACAGATTTTGAAGATCAAAAGCTGCCTTTGGTTAATGAATTCAAGAGTTGCAAAGGATTTGTGGTAATTGCTTGTTAACCACGGTTTATTGTTCAATCACTCTTCAATCTATATTACAGAAAGGATCTATGCTATGCCGTTATTGTTCTCTTTTTTTAACTTCTATTCTTCTATCCATCTTTTCATAAGCCTTTTGTCTGGTAGGAATCTTGATTGCCTTTGATCTGTAGGATGTTATCACTCCATGCCCAATGGAATCTATTTGCAGCAGTCTGATGCCCTCCTTTTTACTCTTCTCTTGTTTATCCACCTAGTCAAACTATTTTAATCCATTTTCATTTCTATGTTACCAAGCTTACTCTAATTTTGCAGTCTGGGAGTGACTCTTGGATTGATAACAAATAGTGTATAAATAGTGAAGAAACGAGGTTAAACCATGCAGGGAGGTGTTCATTATGGTGCAGGATGGTGATTGGATGAATAATGGTCATGGGGAAAAGCATTGATTGGCCAACGGGTATGTGGGTTGTGATGTGTGACATGATTTAGTCGGGTACGATGGTAGAGTGAGGTGGGCGGTTTTGGGTAGGTGGTTAGGCAGGATTCCGGAGGGGGGATAGGTAGTAAGTGGATTTGAGTGGGAGGGGGAGTGTCTGAAATGATGAGAGGTTGACACATTATGCGGCGCCTGCGTCGGGGAAACTTCTTTTCCAGACCCCCCCCCCACCGTTAAGGGAAGAAAACTTGAGGGGTTCGAAAAGCACTGATGGTCGTTGATATAGGCGTTGCTCGATGTTGCCGATAGAAGTTGTGTGCCTTTTAGTCGCATAATGAAAAATAGTCACATACATTAGAATATTAGGATAAAATCATGTTGTGGGTAGCACTAGGCTCCCCCTTTCTTATTTTTTCACGAAGGTGTTATTTTCTAGGCTAAAAAACACCCAATTAACTCAAATAAAAGGTATTTTAACAATATTTTACAATTTTTTATTGAAATCAACAACACTAACCTAATCGACTATCACATTAATCCAACTTAGAGTGTTGGATTAATTATTATTCTATCCTAACTAATTTGTCCAAGATTAGGCTGTTTGACCAAATTTATTCACTAACCAATCAACATAAATTCAAAAGGTTTGATCATGATTATACAGTATGAGTCAAACCAATTTTATTTTCATGGGGTTATATATATACACCCTCTTTTCATTTTTTCTATTTTTATCCTTTCTTTTTATTTTTCTTTTTCTTTTTGTAAATTATTTGCAGAATAAAACATTATTTACAATAAAATTGACTAGAGGAAGAAATTCTAATCACAAGGTGATACTATGAAATATAGGGTTATAACACCTCGCCCTCACCTGTAGCAAATGTGCCTTAGCATGATTGGGGTGACCCAACGTTTTACTTGAGTTTGACAGTAGGATTATAGCAGTGGAATCGTATTGATGATGTGGCAGTGATTTAATTAGTGGCAGGACTGGTAGGTTGAAAGAAATAATAGTTGCAATGGTTATTTTGGCCGTGAATATAGTGGTAACGATTTTAGATAGTGATGCATTAAATAAAATGTGTGTGTTGAACCAATTAATTAAACAATGTATATAACCATTATAGTTCATGATGAATGTTGGGATTTTTATCTTTGTAATAACTTGATCATTTTTCGACAGTTTATTTGATTAGTTGTGAGTATGGCGATTGTCTCGTATAATGATTTAACCCCCTTTTCCCCAGTTTGATAGTTTAATTGTGATCATAGTGATTATGGCAGTGTTGTATTTAAGGATTGTGGTTGCATAATCGACAAAAATAATTAATTAGTGGTTAGAATTGGCAGTGATTCTGCAATTTAGGAATATTTATATATTATGACTATGGCTGCTGGAATTATGGCAGGGGATCTATTATTTTGGTTATCCCTTTAGATCAGTTGATTGTTTTTGTAACAATTTTAAGGTTTTAATAATGATTAGTGTGATTATCACTTCTAATAGATTAATCATTTTACAACATTTTAATCATTTAATTATGAATATTGTGGATATCGCTTTTTATTAGATTAATTGTTTTACAACAATTTAATTGTTTTGTTATGAACATTGTGATTATCCTTTTATAATAGTTTAATTGTTTTCATAGTTTAATCGTTTAATTATGAATATTGTGGATATCCCTTTTTATTAGTTGAATTGTTTTACAACAGTTTTGATTGGTTAATTGTGATCATTGCAATTATCGTTTTTAATAGTTTTAATAGTTCTACAACACAAAACTAAATTGGAACAGATTGAAATCATTTATGTTGTTATGGAATACCTTGTATGAAAAATTGTAAATCGTAATCTATTCACTTCATTTCTTCATAAATTTTAACGGGTTGTCCTTAACAAGAGGAAAGTAGGGAAGCATGGTTTTATTTCAAAAGAAGGCAGAGAAGTATTGTCATAAGTTTTCATATTAGTTGGGGTTGGATACATTGTGCTTGAATACTCTTATGATGGTAAAATGTTAGGAGGTACATCTAGATAGTTGCAAATTTTAAACCTGTTTTGAATGTAGTTACCTTGCGCATCGTTTAACTGGATTGGTTGGAGTGCTCTTGTTTATATATTTCATTTTAAGGTACGACAGTTAAGTTTTGGACTTCTGGTGTTTGGTTTTTGTTTCTAGACTTAAGGTTTTATGATTGTTTAAGTTTGTGACTTATTTACTATCGTGCTTGTCGCAATGCAGCGACATGATTCCTTATGATGGGATCATTGTGCGCGTTGATTGAAAAGTGTATATGATAACTTGGATTTGGGTCATGCATTTCCTGATGAGGACAGTTTTTTTTATTTGTAATTGATATTTGTACAATGTACGGTAACATTTATTGTGATTTTTTCTCGCTCATCGTGAAGGTTCTAGTTACTTGTGTCATCTGATGTTGGTCACGTTTGGTTGATCTGATGTTGTCCTTTAGCTTATTAGACTTGGTCTTGCTTGTGTTAGGAGGGATGTAGAAAATTCCTTATTCGTCAGAACATTCGCCAACCTTGAGACCTTAAATTGTTAAAATCAATGTGAACCTAGGCTTGAGCGTTGCTTATGTGACCTGGAGGTCCTAACCATTGCAAGGTAAGACGGGCGGGCGTTCATTTTTATTTTTCATATGATTGAATGTTGTTTGTTTCTTCAAGCTGTATGATGTGATAGTATGCTAGGTCATTATGTTTGCTTGTTGCGTGAATTGCATGCATTGTGTTTGTTGTTAAGTTGCTATGATTGATTGTATTGTCGTTCTTACCTTCCTGTATAAAAAAATAAATCTTGTTGTCCTAATGACAGGGTTTGTTACATATGGTATCAGAGCCGGTTCGAACCGTGACTTGGGATCACTACGGCTTCCATTTATTAGACACTTTATTATAAAATGTCGCTAATTAAATTGATTTGTATTTGTGCAGGTAATGATGGTGAGTGGACACCGCGAAGGTAGACGATGGGGTGATAGGGGAGGAAGTGTTATGCCTCCAGTAGCATCCACACCCGAGGAGTCTAGCCCCGAAGGAAAATAATATGTTGTCAGACAAGAACAAATAGTTGTGGTAGATGTGGTTGGGTTGATGAGGTACTTCCAGAGTATGCCATAGGCCTTGATCAGTCATTTGAATAGAGATGAGGTCAAGGTGTCAGCACCTCCCAAGGGTCCACTTCACACCCCGACCAATAATGGTAGTGTTCACCACAAACTCGAGAAGGTCAAATTTCCCAATTTCTTTGGTGCCTCGGATGACGCATCTACTGAGGCATGGTTAGATAATATGGATTTGTGCTTTTCACTTTGCGACAATACCTCCAACACGAAGGGTCACATGGAGGTATTTCAATTGAAGGGGAGCGTTCTTCTATGGTGGAAGATGCTCCTGCTGCAATTGAACATGGTCCTCGAAGACATGTCATGGGGATTGTTTGAGGAATGGTTCTGAGAGAGGTATATTTCTAAGGAATTCATTGGGGGTCATATCAATGAGTTCAACTCCTTGTTACAGGGCAGTTGTACAATGCCTGAGTATGAGGCTCATTTCATGGAGCTGCTTCGGTATTATCCACACCTAAATACTGAGAAACTTAAGTTCAACAAGTTCATGTTTGGACTTAATGTCAGCATTCGTGAAAAAGTGAGGATTTTGATGCCTCAAACCTTGCATGATGTTGTCCATAAGGCCCTCATAGTAGAGGAGGATCTCATCGGCTGGGGTTAGAGCAGGACTCCGGAGAGACCACCAGGACAAGCGATATCTGGTGTGCAGTAGCATCAAACACCATCTAGGAATCCACTGGGATATCGAGGCACTCCGAGAGGATCCACATTCACTACACCATAACGACCATCACCTCCAGAGAGAACTCCCTACAAAGGACCAAAACACTAGCAGCAACGCTGACCGCATCAGAAACAGTTTAGGCCTCTTCAACAGAACAAACCAGGGTTCCAGGTCGGTGGGTCGCCATCTTCTAATTCAGGTACCATGGGTACTAGATAAAAGACCAGGTGTTGGACATGTGGAGAGCCACATTACCAACATGACTACCTAGTTGAGAGGGCCAGAGCAGTTGGATCAACCGGACCCACTAACATGGGATATTTGGGAAAGGCCCATAGGATTCATGTAGCGGTGAATAACCTCCAGGCAGAGAACCAGTCTATTATGCTCGAGACATCAGGTATCATCACAAACCATACCCTTAGTATTTTGATAGATCCAGGTGCTACAAAGAATTTTATTTCTGGTGCAGCACTAAAAATAATTAAGGTAAAGTCAGTCGAACAAGACAAGTTTATCTTTGTATAAATGGCTTCAGGATCTAAATAGAAGGTTGGAGGGAAGGTTACGGGCTGTAGCCTTAACCTGGGAGATTTTGTCACTAGGTCCAATATGTATGTCATGACCTTAAGTTCTTATGATGTCGTGATCAATATGGACTAGTTGGAATCGCATGATGCGATACTCAAATGTAAGGTGAAATGGTTGAGCTTGGTCGATGATGAGGGGCAGATACGCGTGATTGTAGGTAGGAACCAGGGATTTTCCCTAAGGTTCATCTCTTTCCTACATCTATGGAAGATCATGCACAAGGGATGCAAGCTATATGTGATCCTTGTGTTAAATGAAAAGGGCATGGCGGAAGGCCTAGAAAACCTTCCAGTAGTGTGAGAGTTTGTGGACATCTTCCCAGAGGAGTTACCAGGTTTTTCACCAGAGAGGGAATTTGAATTTACCATCGACCTAAAACCGAGAACCGAGCTGATAGAAATAAATCCTTATCGGGCTTCAACCCCAGAGTTACAAGAGATGAAAATGACACTGAAGGAGTTGTTGGACCTTGGACTTATACATCCAAGTGTGTCACCATGGGGTGCACCTGTTATTTTCATACAAAAGAAGGATGGGTCATGGAGACTCTACATAGACTACCATCAATTGAATAAGGAAATGATGAAGAACCAATATCCCTTTCCAAGGATTGACAATATGTTCGATCAGATGAAGGGCATGACGTGCTTGACAAAGATCGAATTGAGATAAGGGTATCATTAGTTACAGATATAGGATGACAACATCCCTAAGACCGCCTTTAAGATGAGTTTTAGACATTATGAATTTACTATTTTACCGTTTGGACTGACAAACACCCCAAGGGTGTTTATGAGCTTAATGAACAGGATGTTCCGCGAATACTTGGAAAAGTTTGTTCAAGTGTTCATTGACAATATTTTGATATATTCTTGGATGATGGAGGATCATGACGAACTTGGTACTAGAGTGTCTGTGAGAGAAAATGTTTTTTTGGAAACTTTTGAAATGCTCATTTTATTAATTGAAGATTCATTTTTTAGGGCATGTCATCTCTGAAAAAGGTATCATTGTGGATCCAGCGAAGGTAGAATTTATTATGGAATTTCCTACATCGAAAAATGTCCCAGAAGTGCGTAGATTCATGGGCTTAGCAGGATACTATCGACGGTTCATCGATGGTTTTTCGAAGATAAAAAATCCGAATAAGGAATTGCAGAACAAAACAACAAGTTTGTTTGGAACGAGAAATGCACGGAATAATTTCAGAGGCTTAAGGAATTGTTGATGAACACACCAATACTAAATGTCCCTGACATGGATGAGGACTTCTTGGTATGCACTGATGCATCCAAGGAAGGCTTAAGCAGAGTCTTGATGCAAGACGGTCGAGTGATCGCTTACATCTCGAGAAAGTTGAGAAGGCATGAGGAGAACTATGCAACGCACGATTTGGAGTTGTTATCCATCACGTATGCCTTGAGAGTGTGGAGACACTACCTTATTGGAAGAAAATTAGAACTAAAAACATACCACTGTGGTTTACAACACACTTTCATGCAAACCGACTTGAACGCACGCCAAAGGATTTTGTCAGAATTGCTTAGCGAGTACGATTTTGAGATTACCTACATAAAGGGAACATTGAACATAGTGGTAGATTATTTGAGTTGGAGACCATGCATATTTTTGGTGATGCCTCTTCAAATGAATCTACTTGAAAACATTATGAATTTACAGTGTGACAATGACTGGTATAAAGAGGTTAAGGAATTTATCAGACAAAACACCATGATGGTACACAAGTTTGAGGGATTTACTATGGACATCGATGAACTATTGATATTTAATAATGGGATTTACTTACCTCCCAACGACGATTTGAGGACATAGTCACGAAGATGAGAGCATACCTTAAACCCTTATTCTTCTAGAAAGGAATGAAGGCGGACATAGTCAAGTACGTGGCAAGATGTATAGAATGTCAACAGGTGAAGAGTGAACATAGACTTATGACAGGATTACTACAACCACATGCTATTTCAAAAGTGAAATGGGAGGTCATTTCGATGGATTTTATTGTTGTATTTCCCCTGAAGGCAAGGACATATGACTCAATTTTTGTGGTAGTTGACACTCTGATGAAGAGTGCTCATTTTATCCCTATACGTACAACATATTAGGAACCTGACATAGCTATATTTTTCATGAGAAAGATTGTGAGGTTGCATGACATGCCTAAGAGGGTCATATCTTATAGAGGATCGGTGTTTACAGGTTGATTTTGGACTAGTTTCCAAGCAGCCTTGGGAACTCAACTTAAATTTAGTACCACATATGACCCAGAGACTGACAGGAAGAGCAAATGAATGAACCAAATCTTGGAGGACATGCTGCATATGTACGTGATGGACCAACATAAGCATTGGGAAGAATTCTTTCCACTAGTATAATTCTCATATAACAACAGTTATCAAAGCACCATTAATATGGCGCCATTCGAGTTTCTTTACGGGCGACCGTGTCAAACGCCTTTGAGTTGGGATCGGCTTGAGGATAGGGTCCTGGTGGGACCCGAAGTGCTCCAAGAAATGTAAGATCAAATGAACACAATAATAAAATGGATCAAGGAAGCATAGGATTGACATAAGACTTATGTCGATGCGCATCGTGTTGATCATAGTTATGATTTTGGTGATCGAGTCTTCTTGTGGGTAAAACTGCACAAAAGTTCGATCAAGTTTGGAAAGGGTGCTAAACTCTCTCCTAGGTTCTTTAGTCCCTTCAAGGTTGTGGAAAGGAAGGGGTCTGTGGCCTATCAACTAGCCTTGCCTAATTATTTGAGGCATATGCACGATGTTTTTCACGTATATGTTTTGAGACATTATCTTAGTGATCCTACACATGTGATTGACATGAGTTCCATTCAGGTATCTGACGAGGGTGCGCTCACGGAGGAGCCAATCCACATTATGGACCATCGCATTCGAAAGCTATAGCATCGAATAGTAGATTAGGTCAAGGTCTAGTGGGACAACTATAGTCCTTACTCGGCGACCTGGGAGGACGCATTTGATATGCGTTAGCAGTTTGAATTTTTGTTTGATATCTAGACATATAGATATTGTGAAACACTTTATTTCGTCACTTATATACTGTGAAACTTTGGGACAAAGTTTAAAACAAGAGGGGGTGTATGTAACATCCCGCTCTTTCACACACCCGATTGGACTTATTCTTTTAGGACACTTGCGTGAAAGTGATCCGATTCATTATACGATTGATTTTTTTGATTATGATTATGAGATATTGTGGATCTAATGATATGTTATTTTGTTATATTTATATTGACAGGTGTTATTGACTGGATTTTCCTGAGTGTGCAGGACTATGGATGTTTGAGGATGTTGATGGCATCGATGGATCTCCTTGGACTATGGTTTGAGTGTTTTTGATATTGCATAGGTGAAATATGAATACTAGACTATGATTTTGATTTTGATCGCTGACATGTTTCGTTGATGGATGCAGGTTGACAATAGATTTCCAACCAGACTCACATTTGGAGTAAAGGAGACATGTAGGACAACCAAAGACAGCGAGGGAGAGGTGTGGCAACATCCCTACAACATCCTACTAGCACTCTTGTTGTGGATTGAACTGTAGGTTAATGATTACTTAGTTCGAGAGATCTGTGTTGTCACGAGGGAAGACTGTGACAGTCTCTCACAATGATTCTAAGGGGCAAACAATAAGGCAGGGTCCTTATTCCTTCGAGGCCCTTGGTCTCCCACAAGGTCACTTGATGGAGTATTGACTCCAGGGGTTTGACGTCTACCAAAATCAGTCAAAATGAGAGTGGCACCCTTGGAGCATGTAGTGCGTCTTGAAGGGAACATCGCTCAAATAAAACAGTGATGCAAGTGAGTGGCACCCTTGGAGCACGTAGTGCATCTTGAAGGCCACATCATGATTTTAACTGTAGTAAGTTAATAAACCTAGTACCTAGAAAACTATGCCTCCTTAGGACCTGGTCATCCTTAAAATGAATGATGGCATGAGTAAAGTTTAATAACTAATTTTTCCCTTAAAAAATGTCGCCAAGCCTAGTGAATTTAAAACCTAGGTCTAAGTAGAACATGTGAACAAAAAAAAACTAAATGGACATGTAACAAGAAGGGGGTAAATAAAATTCAAACATTAATGATTAAAGTAAAATTGTAATGAAGGATTAAATTATTCAAAGGGTAAATTGTTGTTTATATATAAAATTGCTAAATCTGAACTTAGAAGAAAAGGGGAAACTTAAGGAAAAGGGGAATGTCTAACATAGTAGGGAATCTAGTCTTTGGAACCTTATAATTGTGACTCAACTAGGTTTTAGGGAAGGCGTCAGTCATTTAAGAAATGTAAGGGAATAAAGGGACACTAAGGAGCGTTTTTAGGAACGATTTTAGGTGGGCGAGGGAAATAGGAAAATTTAATTAATTAATAAATTGATTTTCTGGTGCAACTAAGGGATCGGGTGACATGTGTATGGGGGATGTTTATCCTAATTAAATTTAATAAAAAGAATCTAATGAGGGTTTTGGAAACTAATCACTAATAAAAATCTATAAAAAGGATGGCAGAGGAGTATGGATCACGTCTGGTATGCGTAAGGTTATGCTGTCGGATGTTTTGCTTGACTGATTTTTCATTGTGGGAGTTGGGATTCCCAACTTAGATATCAAGTGGTAGCTCGACCTTGTGAGCCAAGTTGGGAGCTAGCATTCTCTGGTTTGTGTGTGTGGGCCCTTTGCGGCTTGGGGGGCTCAGGAGGAAGAAGAGTACCCCTAGATTTGGCTGGGAGGTACCATTGAGGTCTCAATGGTTGGAAAGAAGGAGCTAGATGGAGCACAAGCATGGGACAATGAATTCGGTTTCTTCACCTTTGAATACGGTATCCAGGTGTAAAATTTCATTGGTAAATTAGTTAAAATTTTCTTGCGTTTATTGGTAAATTAGTTAAAATTTTCTATGTTCATTGGTAAATTAGTTAAAATTTTATGTGCATGATGTCATGTCCTACTCTTGTGCATAAATGGTTGGGTTTCCTTTTCAAGAAGTTATGCGGGTGCTGATGAAGTTGCCTTCTTGTTGCTTTAGTTTTATTTTTTTTATTAGCTCCCCAATCACAAGAGTGACCTAGTAAGAAATATTCTCGTCAGTGCTGCAAGATACGTTTTGTTAGCCTTTAGTACCCTCTAAACACCCATCTTTTCATTGTGTAAAATGGTAATTATCCGTGAATAAGATCCCCTTTCCCATGGCCTTTCAGCTACTTCTCTATCACAGCTTTTTCCAATAAAAAAAACAGAGTTTTATGTGAGAGGATTGCATGCGCATTGCGTACTCAGTGTCTGGCTCTCTGCCTGCCCCTCGTATCCATGACCACTCTCTTACTTCTAACACTGCAAGGCCCACATGACCTAATGAAACATTTACGCTATTAAATCTACCAAAGAAAGGGGGATTGTCAGGATTCAGAGGAAAATCAATTTAGAATAAGGGAATTGAAATAGTGCTCTTAACAATGACGTAGGGTTAGGCATGAGAATGTGAGTGTGCTATGTGTCTGTGCAGATGGATTTGGTTTGTCTGGGTTAAGATGAAGTTACTATTGTGGGAACATGGTGCAAAAACACAGTTATGATTGAGATAGTTTTAAATTATCCCAACTGGCATCTCTGATTTCAAAGTAATTAGATTGAGATACAATGTTTTAATAGGAGTTCTGGTCCAAATAAATTTGTTAATATTCCTCTGTGTAAATGTTAATAGAGTACAAACCCAACACGATATGGTTATGAAATTTTAGTTGATATCATTGTTCACCTTTTATTTAAAGTTCTTTAGAATTCATCAAATTTCGTTTTGTATATATGTCCATATCACACTTAGGAGTCGAATAGTATCTCTTGCCTCATTTGTTAGTTTGTAGATATGCCTTTTTTTTAACTTATAAATAGCTCGAACTTTCCCAACGATCATGTTGTCCCCTTCCTATAGCTTCACCTAGACTACGTGTATTTTTTGTGCCCTTCCTCGCCCTCACCTGTAGCGACTATGCCTTAGCATGATTAGGGTGACCCAGTGTTTTACTCGAGTTTGACAGTATGATGCAGGAGCATCGATGACTCCATCTTCCGAGACAACGTGTGGAGAAAGAAGAGACAGCTGGACAAGCCAGCAAACTTCATATTTTGAATTCTACCTTGGTATTGTTGCGTCGTCGTTTAACTAAAGGCATTCAAAGTTGAGCGCACTTGTAATGTAATATAGATAAGAAGGCATTTAACAGTTTTAAATGCTGGTAGATAGGATTAGTTGTAGATTAGACAGTTTACCTTTCGAGAGGGAAAACAGAGTATAGACACCCTCCCTTGTATCATTGTAAGACACATTCTCATTCATACAGGAGCAAGAAAGAGACAGACCGGAGAGCTTGTGAAGAACTCCATGTACATACATTGAATTAATAGGAAAGCTTTGATTCAATTCCATGGATGTGTTTGAGCTCTGTGTGTTGTTGATATTATGCTTTTGCATGCTTGCTTCCTTTTATTCTTATCTTCTATATGCTGCATATGTGATTGCGTATCAGGCTCGTAACCTGAGAGAATGAGTTTCAATTGTTTCTCTGCTTAAGCCAGGAGATTCCTTCATCGAGTGCAGTCGAATACCTCCACATAGAGTGCGTTGAGGAGGCTAAGCAGTTGAACTTTTGTTATCCTTTGCCCAGAGTCGTGTTGGGTTATTCGAGCCGTGCAGGTGAAGTGCAGGTTGGACGTGAAGTCTCAGTAGCAAGATTGAGATAAGAAAGGCTGGGGTTGCTTTGAATGTGAAGGCACAGAACCTGGAAAACTTCAAGTACTATTGATGGTAGTTGAAGGTTGAGCACAGGGAGTGCGTGCAAAACACTCTGGAGAAGTGCGAGTTGGGAAAATCTCAGGAGGGATAACCTCTTTGCTTCAATTGCACAAGACGAAGCCGGTGGAGTGGAGAACTCTTCAAGAGGAAGAGAATCGACGACTTGAAGTTGTCATGGAGAGGCACGAAATCCCGCAGACTGTCATATCGGGGAGAAGTTTTGAGAGGGTTAAATCGCAGGTACCCGGAGGAATCCATTTGCCGTCGTATATCGGCATATCAGGGTT
>ML801916.1:113357-128619 GCA_009831015.1 Picea engelmannii | reverse complement strand
CCCCCCTCCCTCTACTCCTCTTTTCCTCTATTCAACTTAATATTACTCCCTCTCTCCTCCATCCCACTCTCACCATCACTCTCTCCCTCTCAATCTCATTTTATCCAACTCTCTCCCCCTACACCCTCTTTATCTCTCTCCTCATTGTCAGTCTCACTATCTCTTTATAACCCCCTCTCCATATCCCTCTCTCTCCCCCTATCTCACTCTTACTATATCTCTCCCCTTATCTCCCTCTCCCTCTCCCTCTCCCTCTCCCTCTCTCTCCCCCTCTGTCTCTTCCTCCATCTATTTCTCTCCCACCTTCCACTCCCTCTCTCCCCTTCCCTCCCATTGTATCTTATACTTAATCTCTCTCTTCCCCCCTCCCTCTACTCCTCTTTTCCTCTATTCAACTTAATATTACTCCCTCTCTCCTCCATCCCACTCTCACCATCACTCTCTCCCTCTCAATCTCATTTTATCCAACTCTCTCCCCCTCTCTATAAATATCTCCATGTATCTCACTCTCTCTCTCTCTCCCACTCTCACTTTATCCCCCCCTATGACAATATCTCCCTCTCTCTCCCACCTCTAGCCCCCTCTATGCCTAGGAACCTACTTCCACTTAAGCCCAAGCTCCATCGTACCTTTGCCTCCTGCTGCATATTCAATGCTAGCTTATCCATCACTACTCGGATTTCACTAAGCTCCTTATCGATTTATGCCTTGATTTTCTGTAGATAGTCTTCTCCTTGACCGCGTTTATGGCCTTCAGTAGAAATGTTTCTTCACCTTCAGCCCACCCAAATGTTTACCATCTACTTCACACCTTGCAATAGGTTCTATAGAGCATCACACTCTATCTCTCCTCACCTATTGTCTACAGGAAAATTCAAGGTATGATACCACTCTAGCGTAGACCCCTCCCTCCCTTTCACTTCTCCTCTTGGGGCTTTCTCGACCTCTCATTCTAGGATCGTTCAATCGCTTGAGTGGGATTGACTTTGGTTCCCTGCTAAAACCCAATGCAATTTTTACAGGTCCCTCTTTCTCTAAAGTGGAGGCTCTATCGATCCTCTGGGCTCTTTCTTGACCCCTTTGAGGAAAATTAAACAACATATGCTAGCTCACCATGCCAGGCCCCTTCAACCATATGACCTAGGGTTGTTTCCTTGGGCTAAAACATTAAGGGCGCTTCAAAATTTTGGCTTTGTCCTTTTCAACCTCAACCAACTCCTAGTTCCCCAAACTCTGTATTGGCTCTCCTTTTCCTTCTAAATCACTACTTCTCTGAAATGTATGGATCTTATCCATGTTTCCTTCTGGATATGACGGTCCAGATTCACTCCCCTCTTTGCGACTTCATGAAGATATCCATTTTCTCTATGAAATCCTTCCAGAACTCTATCTCTCAGATCTGATGATCTTTCACCACCTATATTCTCTTGACGATCGACACCCCTTCTTGGCTTCGAGACTTCGACAAGTCCTTGCTACTATTCACATTTATCACCTTTCCTTCCAAGAATTGGACTGTTCTCAATCTTTCTGCACCCCTTGTAGATATTTTGTGCATGACGGTGCTAATTCTTCTAGGATTTTCCTCGACTCGAACCTTCAAGGTTCTCGACCCTTCTGTGTCCTTCAAGGATATTTCCAATGTTCTCTTGGAAACTCGATGCTTTTCCTCCTGATCTTGTAAGATGAACTTACTTTTCCTTTGGAGCACTCCTTGCACTTTACTAAGCCTCTCGACGGCTTCTCACACACTTATCTAAGTGTGTATCATTTGCACACCTTGTGATAGGTCTTATTTATGTTTCTAAAATCCTACATAATTTTCCAAGGTAACTCGACATCCGCTCAATGCACACCTGCAGCGATTCTCTCCCTTGAAGTGTTCAGTAACTCTGGGTTTTACTCATTTTCTCTAACACTTCAGAACGTGTTGGTTCTATGCACACTTGCACCTACTCAATTCCCTCCTAGCAAAGCTCTACAAAGTATTCAATAACTTTTTACTGCGCTTCCTCTTGCGCAAACTTTCCTCCAAGGTATTCAACAACCTTGAGGATCCCCTTTTATTATGTGAACTATTCTGGTGTGCCCTCCTAGCACATTATTCTCTCACTCGCAAGAGGTCAGATACACACTCCTTGCATCGACTCACACAATTTTAACACTACGTCATGCACTCCTTACGCTTAGCCTAAAGAACCCATAAATAATCCAACAAGATCACAGATAGAGGATTCTATCTATATCCATGCAGATGAAATCTAACGTGCACATCTACAATATAAACACACATAAATAACATTCATAAATAAACATCCATTACATAGGAATTTACAAACATTGGAATATGTTCTTTTGTATTGATATAAGAATGTCAATTACAATGTATGAGTGTGGACTGCAACTGAGTCTTGGCTCTCAAATCTCCTCCACTTGGATTACAATGATTTACCATCAATCTTCAGCAGCCTCTCAACAACTATTAGAACCCTCTTTGGGCATACAATACAAATGTTTATACAAGAGGGGCTCGACCAGCTTCCCCTCCAAGCTACACTAGTGGTGTCTAATCACCATTGAAAATGCATATCTAATGTGGTGGATTACAATGAGTGGAAATCTAGTTCAAATTTTATCTAGATCCCTCCTACTGACATCTAATTAAGACGACCTCATCTACAGTGTGTGAAAAATCACGGCTTGGCTTTTCCATCCTGACAACATTCAATTTCCTTAATTACATTTAAATTTTGAGGGAAAAATGAGAGTGTTGTCACCTCTCCCCTCCTTGAATGCGCACCAACGTGCTATAAATTTTGCGCATGTTGAGGTGGAGCGATGCTTCTACATCAAGAACCATCTTACTAGGGAATCCTATCATTACCCCAGGTGTGGTCAAGTGGAAAGGCATAAGGTCCATGCAGATGTTAGAAGTAAAAAGAATTAAATGCACATATTCAAATGTTTTGAGAATCAGAGTGACACATACCATGATACCCAGACTCATTACCTCATGGATAAAGGCCCATTTTTGTTGAAGGAATAGGCCAATGGGATGGATTTTTTTGTTGCTAACAAGGTGGAGGTGCTAAAAAAGGAAAGGATGGGCCCTCTAGGGCTAATATCAAGTCAATCTAGCTCTCGTTACTCCATGTTTTGGACCTGTGGGCCTCGAGACATAATCTCCTTATTTATCCATAGGCTAGGGGATAACATGTGGATCAAACTCGGGGACATGCGATCACCATAGAGCACATGGGAACCTCATCATCTATGGCATAAACCGTGACCTTCTTGATCTCAACATAAGACTATTAGAAATTATTTGGTGTGGTGATATCACCCCCAGCTCATATATATATATAGTACAAAAAAATAAATCAAGCATATATACAAATGGAAATGCAAACTATTCTAGCATGAAATGAAAATGGTACATACAATGAATGAAAATGCCTAACTACTTGCCTTTACTTACTTGTTGTTTGAACGCTAGGTGTAGTCAAATAGCCAGTGAAACCATCCTAGCAATGTTTCCCCATACCTTCCTTTGTGCTTCATCATAAACCAAAGCAGTGATAAAAAATAACACGAGTTAGAAAATGTATTGTATCATTGGAAATCATAAGATATAGCTCATGGAGGTGGGTGGGAGGGAAAAGGTGGTGCCAAGTCATACTGTGAGGAAAGTGCTCAATCCATCTCCAAAAAGGATTGTGAAAAGTCAAAGGTTCAAAAGACTGACTGAAAAAGTTTGAATGATGACTACCTAGGACGTCTTCACAATCTGAGGCCTGGGAAGGGATCAATAAGAACTGAAAGGATGACAAACAATTCCTTGAGGGGGAGCTGGAAGACTCTGATAATAAGCTTCTTCTTATGGTACCCAACCTTCCCCTAAAAAAACAGGAGGCCTTGTCCTACAAAAGAGTTGGGATAAGGGACATGTTTCCAAACCATACCCTCAGTGACATATCGAGGTAAATAAATCAAAGGGAGGTGGAAAATATTATCACGAGTGTCCTTCTCCAGGAAAGCAACTTCCTTACTCTCATAAGGATCTGAGAAAAATGATGGTTGACATTTTTCTTCATAGAATAAATCCAAATGATTAGAGGGGTACTCGTCAAAATCCTAAGGGTATGACCGAAAATCATTAGCAGAATATAGGACTAGGTCATCCCTTGGTGTTTGAAAAGTATCTGTAATTATATCATTCCCTTGTTGCCAACTGTCAAAATTAGTAACCTCATATGATAGTTGTAGAGGTAACCTATGGAAATGAACTTCAATGTCATAAATGGGATCCTTATTAGAACCAATCACATCCCAATTACACCTTCCAACAGGTATGAAATCATAAATATAATCAAATCTATCATTATCTGTATCATAACATGAAGGATTCAAAACATTCGAGGGATCATCCATCTCCTCTTCACTTCCCAAATCATAAACTAAAGAATCATCAAAATTTTGGAGAGGAGGGTAACTTACCATGTTTGTTTCTTCTTATGCAGGACATTTGAGGACTTGGGTGTCTTTATCAAATGAAATAGAATGCATCATTGTTTCATCCTCATGACTTTCTCTTACATATTCAGTTGTACAACAAGGAGGATCTACCATGCTCGAGGATTCCATTTCTTCTTCACTCTATGAATCATAGAACAAGGTATTATCAAAATCCTGAAAAGGAAAGTGACTAACATCATCCTCTTCTTCTTGTATAGGTGGGAAAGGATTTTGGATGGCTTCATCAGAGGGAGGATCACATATCGATACTTCACCATCGTGTTTAGGTTCCATCTCTTCAACTACGTCTTCATTATTCTCGGCACAAAAATGAGTATTCCTTTTCTCTTCCTTGTGGGATTGGAAAAACTCATCAATTTATTTCCCCTTAGAATTTTGTTGGTCGATGATTTGTTCCCTTTCTTATTGAAAATCAACAGTAAAGGTCTCAAGGGAAACTAATCTCTCCAAACTAAGAGTGTTTGGGGTACCTTTAGGGTCATCAATTTTGGTTCCTAGAGAGAAAATGTGTTTTCCCTTGGATAAAGAGATATTCTCCTTGATTTCCATGGCCATGTAATAGGCATCATTGATTTTTTTGGCCCCTTTTTATTTAGGAGGAACCCTAAAGTCACTAAGAGTGCATTGGTATAGATATACACAAGGTACTTGACTCCATGATAATGGCTTCTAGGAATATAATATAGCAATTTCTCAAACCTATCCTGGAAATCCCTGACAATCTCATTCTCAATTTGTTTTATATATTCAAGTATTTTCAGTAACGTTTGCATATATTCCAATTTAATACCCCATTTGTTTTGAAGGGTTTCTTCTAACTGGTCCATAGATGTGATGCTAGAAATAGGGAGATTATCATACCATTTCCTAGCATTGTGATGAAGAGTGGGAGAGAAAAGTTTCATTTCCAAATCTTCAACATCATCACTGATAGGGTGGAGTTGAAATGAAGCCCAAAAATCTTCCATATGATTTTCGGCTCTAACCCCATCACTACTAGTGAATCTAGGGAGCCATTTTTTGTACCTCGGTGGAATTTGTTGAGGGTATCTCAGGATTTTACTCTTGTCTAAGGGTTTGAAATTTTTTGGGTCCCATTGAGAAGCCATGGTTGGCTTTCTGATCAGTGGAGTTGCCAGATAATCCTTCTCGGGAAAATCAAATAGAAAAGAGGGAATCACCCTTAGTCGAGTCACCGGGTAAGCTTGTAAGAAAATTTGTTTGGATAAAGTCTTATCGAAAAAGTGTCGTTTTGGGGAATATTGACTCAGTGTTCCCCGACAAAGGCACCAAAATGTCATCGCACAATTTGTACTTTGATAGAAGGAAAGAAAATTGGTTTCCATTGAGGTTATCCTATCACTGTCACCTCAATATGATTCATCTTTCTATTTAGGGTTATAGGCCCAGGGGAAATGTCCTCGGTGACCTAGGGGGTTGAGAAGGAAAGGTCAAAATGGATATTAAAAGGTCCCCTCTCACAAGTCACCACTGATTAAAATTTTCTAGGTTTATAACCAATGAAGTGATAATATATCAATATGTACCTTCCCAGAACAAATCAACAAGAAACTATATGAATTGCAAGTACAAATTGTTAGTTAGCTATTCATAAAACCACAAACTTTCTCAATAGAAGCAATCGACTGATAATGATGAAGTAAACAGAAAATTATAACAGCAATATTTATGAGGCAATAATTCACAATAAGTTCCTTGAAATAGCTTCAAACTGACTAATAATAATCAACCATTAACATCATAATATTAGCATTTATTAGAACCAAACAAGGCAATGCATTAATCAACCTTTTCAATTGATTTTAGAATCATTTGATGTTGCAATCTATGGCTATAGATTACTTTAGTAAAAATAACAATAATGTTAGTAGGTTAGGCTATTCTAGTGTTGGAAGTAGTTAGTGAAAATCTTAGAGTGTAGGTTTTGAAGGTTGTTTTTATCAATCACTCAATAAGGAGTCTTAGACTAGTGCTTTTAGGGAAAATGGATTCAATGATATGGTAGAAAATTTTGAAGGGAAATTATGATAGTAGGAGATTCAAAGACAAGAGAGATAAATAGTTGTAGTGTTGGTAACCCAAAGATCCAACTATCAAGCCCTAGGGGAAACTAGATACTATGGCATAGGTAACCCTATGCCTTAGTAGACTTTCCTCCCTCTTTAACTCAATGATGAATCAAAAAAATGACGAAGATGAAGCAAATAAAACTAGGGTGTTGGAATGGAAAGGCCCTAGCAAATGCTTCAAGAAAATCATCCACTTGACAGGATATAGTAGGTGAAGGATTTTAAAGCAAGGACAATAACATGTGCTAGACTTCCTAGGGTTTCAACAAGAAATTTCATAATACTAATGTAAATTCAAGATAAATAAGACTATAACCATTCAATTAATAAGAATTGCATAAATTTCACTCACATACATCAAGAATCATCAAGCAAAACCCTAGTTGAACACTTCCACCAAGAAACTTGCCATAATACTCCAAAATTTAGCCTTCCTCAACAAGTGCCCCTAAAATTTCAGCCAAGTAACCCTTTATAGGGTGTAAATTTCAGTGCTCACAAGTGTGAGTGAAAGATGTTGAATAATGTAATGGTTAAAACCCGTATTTATACAATATCAATCACCAAAATTCAGTCAAAAAGGCCGACATGACCAGTTACATGTAATATCCAGTTGTTACATTAAATGTTAAAATAAAACCCTAAATTAAGTTGTAAATATGACATCATTCCCTTTTAGGGTGACCTTAGGCCTTCTTAGGGAAATGTTGGCCTCCATGAGAAAAATGTTAAGCCTCCTTAGGCCTTTGGATATTGCCACACAACTTCCTCCAAAGCGTCCAAAACATTGGGTGATGTCATGGGTCACATGGGTGACATCATGGGCCTTCCAAGGCCTACATAATGGTCAAAAGGGAAATACCCCCTGAGGTCTAGGCCTACCAGGTTGTCCTTGGTATAACGTCCCTCTCTCTCTCTCTGGTGAAAACCCATGATCTGTCTCTACCCTTGGATGGGGTCTCAACATCCATCTAGTGGGATTTTATCCCTATGGAGATCCAAACTAATCATTTCCCCATATGTACCTTTCCATCAGGTGTGGCCCTACAACATCAACGAGTACTCCCTCCATGGCCTCATAAGTTGCAGGGATCATAACAATGTCAATCACATCTAATCATTAATTTATTTAAACATGTGCATGAAACCCCCTTTCCCGGACAAGTGTTGAAAGACGATATTCTATTCTACAAGCCAGGTTGGAGGGTACATTAGGATGTCCTATTGGGATAGTTCTCTATGGATGTGGGATGTTTCTGGGTGAATTCAAATCCAAGCCATGTAAGTGGATGAGGTGGTAAGGGATGCCTAGGCAATAGGTGCATATATAACATGGAAATGTATGGCTTACCTATGGGTGCCTATGAAGAGGGTGAGATGCACCTTGTCATGGATGCAAATGTTTCCAATCCCATCCATGCCTTTTATATTTTATTTTGATTTTTTTTTGTTTCTTTCAAGAGACTAGTTAGAGGACACTGCCCTAGCGTGGTGACCAGTGGTGACAATGTTACCCAAAGGAATTTCACAGAAATGAGAAGGTTGGCTCGTGATGAGACCCCCTTTCTCTTGGCTATGCTACCAAGAGCCACTACCCTGGCATGGTGACCAACTGAATGGTATTTTCATACCACTACATTCCCATGGACCTAATAGGTTGGCTCGTGATGATACCCCCTATCCTCCAACTAGGTCTTGATTTATTATTTTTTTTACAACTCCCTCTGTTTCTTGTTGAGAAGATTTTAATTGTTTTATCAGGGATCCCTGGGTGAAGCATCTGAAGGTTTCATTCTTTTGGATTTTATCTTTTTCCAGCTACTTTTACCCTCTAGGCCTTTAGCCCCTTCTTCCCACAAGTTAAGATAAAACCCTTTGAAAGCTTGGAAAACCTAGTGCTTGGACCAGTGTATGGGATGGATGAGTGGGAAAAAGATGAAAAGTGGTAAGTATGGTGGGAACAGATGATGACCTTTCATGAACCCTCCTGTGGAAACTCAATTCATATGGGAACTATATTACTAGGGCATCATGTCATTCCCCCAAGTGTGGTCAACTGGAATTCCATAAGGTCCAAGCACACATTATAAGTAAAAATAATTAAATCCAGATATTCAAATGTTTTGAGAATCAGAGTGACACGTACCATGATGCCCAAACTCATTAACTCATGGAGAAAGACCCATTTTTGTTGAAGGACTAGGCCAATGGGATGGATGTTGTTGTTGATGACAAGGTGGAGGCGCTGAAGAAGGACATAATGGGCCCTCCAGGGAAAATATCAAGTCGATCTAGCTCTCGCTACTCCATGTCTAGGAGTTGTGGGCCTCTAGACATAATCTCCTTAGTTATCCCTAGGATAGGGGATAATAGGTTGGATTCTCACCGGAATTGGGTAGACCAAATACTCTTTGTATAATGGCTTGGTTGATGAGATACGACCAATCCAACCAAAGGTATCCCCCTTTTACTATAGTGAGGAGGAATCAAGCACATGATCGCATGAATTCATCCCAACTGAAGTGAGGGAATTTAAGAAAGGATGCGATCCCAGATTACTTCAAAGGTCATGCCCATTATTGTATGACTTTTTTATACTTTCCATCGTCGTGCTATATTACCTCTGTGTATCGATCGAGCTAAATTTTAGGAAACAAGTGGGGGTCACAGACATTATAATCGACACACTTGAGGAGAGGTAATTTTGCGAATGCAAGGACTTCAATTAGGAATCTCTAGGGAAGTATAGGATTGAGAAGTGGAATTTATTTCACAGAATTAGACATTGTCTAGGATTTAGCATGGCTAGATGAAGTGATTACATAATTGGTGGTAATCTTGTTGGAATTTGTTTGTTGAATGGGATGTGGGATTGGTGGCAGTATTTTTTATGGGAATATGAAAGGAGGATATGGAGCACAAAGAACATATAAAAACAATAACGGTGAGGACGTGGAAGGCGAGGGTGGTTTTGAATTAAATGGATCGATAAGGACACTTGGTTGGTAATGCATGTGAATTCATTGTCCCATATTTTCATTAAGTTGGTTGGTCCTCTGCCCTAGTTAGACCATTGGGATGGTCATGCTAGATGTTGTTTTTTCATACTTGCATTAATGTCAAGTCATGCACTAATTTTTACACGTAACTTTCATTGTTATTCTAAATCAGGGAAATCGTCCTCTTACCAACGGTGTTAATGGGTCATCATTTCCATAATTAGATGTAACGAATGTGTGAGTATTACCTGTCACCTCGACTGTTAATATTTCCAATCTTTTGTCACCTCCAGATCTTCAAAGTTAATACAGATGTAGATGACAGAAACCATGCACGATTTTACTCAATGGAGGTGCGACGCATGGTTCTATGCACCCCGACGGGAATTGATTAGTGGTTTATAGGGATGGGGTGACCCTAGGTGGGTTGCTAGGTATTTTCATATGAGAGCGGTTGGTCATTTTCTACACGAGATTTAGAAGAGTAGGCTTAGTTAGTTCTAGTAGGATCCATTGGCTAACCATTTCCTTGATAGCTATGTTGGAGTCGTCTGATCAATGGGGTTGGGAAACAATTGTGTAGGGAACAAATAATCATGGTCTATTGACAGACGCCTTCTTTTCCCAATGTAAAACTAAGGAATTAACGATATGGGGTGCTTTTTAGGAGCTTGTGG
This sequence comes from Picea engelmannii, assembly GCA_009831015.1. Classification (NCBI taxonomy): domain Eukaryota; kingdom Viridiplantae; phylum Streptophyta; class Pinopsida; order Pinales; family Pinaceae; genus Picea; species Picea engelmannii. The sequence goes on along the minus strand of ML801916.1, from coordinate 118,317 downwards.
TGGCCATTGATATATTTTCCATGCATGTTGCACCTCTTCTTAGCTATCCAATTCCTTTCACATGCACATGTGTATTGATGAATGTTGATATCTAGTTGAAATATTTCTCACATGGATGTTTCAATATATCCCCACTCACGATGTATCTCTTGATGGAAATCTCACTAGCACAGGGGAATTATAAGAAGTATTGTATCAATTGTTCGATCCCTTTGAGGCCCGAGAATTCATTGTATCCATGCAATGAGTATGTCCTCTAGTTTTGATCCATCATATTGATATGATCCAAATTATTCCTCATGCTCCTATATATATATATATATATATATATATATATATATATATATATATGCACACATCTCCTTATTGACACCTTTTATAGATTGTTCTTCCACTGATCCAGAACATCCTCAAAATATGTGTAATAAGGATTGAAACTTCTCCAACTTAACTCTTTGTTTGTGGTGGGTTTGATTTAGTCCTCCCTGCACCGTATGATCTTCTAAATATTTTCAATGATAAATCTTCATGCATCCTCATCCGTGGGGTCGTGATATTGGTCACCTTCATATGAATCCAATGGTCCAACCACATGGAGGGTGTCCATTCTAAAGGAATTTTTCCTCTTCTTCAAGTTTAACACCAAATTATTGTCAAAGAACCAGTCAATACCTAGTAATGCACGATATCGATTAGATATGACCTCATTGTTGACCTTTGTTTTCACTCCTTTTATGTTTACTTCCACATTATCTACATAGCCTATTAGGTATATCTTGTATTGATTATCCAATCAAAGTTGGACAGGCGACAACACCAACTTAGTTTTACCCATCACTTCCCAATATATCTTCGGAAAAAAATTCACGTCGAATCCCAAATCCAACATGACTCGATCCATGTTGTAGCTACAGAGATTATTTTTCATCTTAAATTATCGGTCAATGCGCTTTTTCTTGTTGACCTAGCATACATCTATTTATGGTAGTGGAATTGTTGGATGTTTATTGTGATGACATGGGTTCTATTATAGGTTTCCAAGAAAATCAAAGAAACCATCGACCCTTTTGGAGACTAGAAGGAAACACTGTGTATACATTGCACGATGCAGTCTCATCCAAGATGGGTTATGGATGACTGCAAGATCCATATGTCTGGAGTATTGGAAGGGAGGCTATTGTGAGGATGATAGAAATTATTTCTACCTAAAACTATACTATATCTACAATTATAACATATCATTATGTCTATATGCACTATTCTCTAACCAATTTCATTCATTCAACATTCATTCTGCAGTAAATATTCATGGCATTCTACGGTGTGCTGCATTTTACTATTACCAAATTCATTCATTAATTTATCATAACTAATAGTCGAAAGAAATAATACAAACATTACACACAGATAAACACATTTTATCATGTCTCACCCCCTTGGGCTATGTCCACAAATATATAGAATTCTTCACTCTTTTATTATTCTCCATCAAAATTCATAGCATTGTGAATATTACAAATAAGCACAATTGAGTATAGTGAGGCTAATAAGGTCACACCAAGATCCACATATTTCAACCTTACCCTTACTTACAATGCATATCTCTCTCTCAAAAACTGACTCTAATATCATCTCCAAAACTAGCTCCACAAGTATATCACTCAGGAACAATAGTTATATCTCACAATAGCTCTAACTAGAAACAACAAGATCTCCTTAGATCTCACAATACTTATTTATACTAAAAAAAGGGGCAAAATATCCATTACAACAATTAACAAATCCATAACCCACTAACCCTAGGTGAGTTAGGTTTTTCCACATTCTAACTTCCTGGGTGTGGTTGATTTTCATCCTTCTTCCTTCCTTTGACTTTCCTGCTTCTTCAACGCCGCTTTTACGTATTTTTTGGCACATGCTCCTTTTCTGGTCCCATTCCTAACTGTCTTCATTAATTTATATTTTTTTACCCAAAATGGACTGTGCCAACAGGCCCCCAACACTCACCCATCACTTGTCCTGAGCCAGTCAGGTAGTTTGTGCCAGCTGAAATGACCTATATAGCTCTTGGAACCTGCCTGAAATTTCTTTAAATTTATATTTTACTTTCGTGCTCCTCTCTGCTACAGTGTCCACAGTCTGTGCAGTGATAGGATATTTTATCATTTCTCCACTTTCCACGGCAACCTGTTCAACCTGACCCTTAGTTGCATCAATCTCTATTAACATTTTCTCTATGCCTTATTGTAGTGGTTCCAACTGCACCTTCCTTGAACACTTTTCTCCTTGAATAGTCTTCAAATCCACCTACAAATTCTTCATTTCTTGCACACTTCTCACTGTATCTGAGATTGTCATCGTCTTCTTCTTTTTCTTTAGTTCTTGTAGCACTATGTTTACACCTTCCTCTTTCTAGTCTAACTCCTACAGTTTTCCATCCTCCTGCAGATCTATCCATAACTGTGTGCTTTTATTGTGCAACTATGTTATTTCTTGTATGGTCCGAGAAATACCCTCCATAGGACTTGTATCTTCATATTCCCTTTGTCTCTTTACTTCAGGTTGTGTATTAGGTACTAGGATATCCATCAAATATGTAATGTGGAATTTGTACCCCTTCGTCGATTGGGTTATATTCTCAATATTACCCTCTATGGGTACATGTTTACCTTGCATGTTGTAAGTAATATTTTTGAACACTTCCTCCACTTGTTGCTCTAACATTTTAGCGTGTTTCTTTTCTTCTTCCCTCTTGACTTGAACCTGTTTAAATCTCATCTTCTATATCTTACTTACTTCATTGGCCAATTGTAGACTTGTCGCATCTACGCAGACCCTCGATTGAATCATTTGCATGACACTGATCTCAAGATTATATAGCGCCTTTGTTGGAACCTTGGGTAGTTCCAAGTCCAAATGATATATGTATTTGAATGACTTGTGCATTGTATCATCATCCGCCTGTAACATTTATGGGCTGATACAAAATGTTTCATTCGCCATGGCTATTATCTGTATTGTCTCATGTTCTAGCACTCTTCTTTCCTACGAAGTTTGTTTTTGTTGCCCCTATTCTTTCTTTTGCACTGTAGTGATTTGAAATTTCTCCAATCCCTCCTTAACCTCTATCAATTTCTTGACTATCTCCTCCCTTTTCTTGACAACATCGTACCACACCTCTGCTGAAAAGTTCTGTACTTTCTCTGAGACCAAATCCACATCATCTTTTTTCAACACAAGTTGTGGAACCTCCTTGTGCGCCTTCATATTCTTGAGTTGTCCTACTTCCTGTAACATTGTTCTCTTTAATGAAAGAGTTGTTGTCTCTACAATTGTCACTGATATCTCTAAATATGGGAGAATCCCCCCTCCTGTTTCCTCTATCATAGGAGTATTTGTATCTTTCTGCACATCTCCACTTGGTTCAACCATGCGCTCCTTTTCCTTAGATAGAGACTTAGGGGTAGTATCTTTTCTACCTTGTCTTCTAGATGTTTGTACTACCCCATGTTTCTTTGGGATGCTCTACTGCTTTCCTTGTATTTCCAATTGAACTAGTTGACTTATTTAAAGGGACAACCTCTTTTTTCTTCTTAGTTTTTTAACTTTCTTTGGAATCACTGGCACCTTCCATTCCCCAGGCCAGTCCTTCATGGCCCACTGCACTTCTTCTCCTATGAAAAAATATCTCAACTATAGCCACTCCTTCTTAGGATGTCATTTGGCTTGGATCCACATGTTGTATCTAGAGGCTTTAAAATTTGTTATTCCTTGATTGCCCCTCACAACTTCTGGTGGTATTGTCCATGTAATAGCCAACTTCTCTTGCATATCCTAAAACATCATGGTGAAAATGATGTAATGTGCCTTCCTCTTCTTCTAATCTGAAGTGTGCCATAATGTGGTATTTTTTGTTGTGTGACACTTTCCTATCCTCTAATAAAATCCAATGTGTTTTGGTTCTTCATACCCAACCAAGGATATCAATATAATCAACCATGAGTAGTGGAAATTTTTTCCTAAATCTTGTGCATCCTTGCATTCCTCTAAGAATAAATTCAGTATATAAGGATCCCAACTGAGTAGACTCCCCTTTGCGCACTACATTGTTGTTGCTATTACTCATGCAAATGATTCTTCCTTGTGACATTTCCTCAAAAATTTACATGCCATCAATTTCGTCGTGAAATTAATTGTTCTATTATTTATATTTCTAATGACCATTCCTATGGAACCTTTGTGAGTCCCATATTTTCTCTTGATCTCATATGCTAGAGATTATTTTTGGTTTTATCATCCATGTATTGTTTGTTTTTTTGCCATCTATTGGTAAACATATAATTTACACCATCAACTCTACATCTATAGAAACATGCGTCTCCATCCATAAGATGCATCCATGTACTAGTGCCAAAAGTTGTTTGAGATAGAAATTTACATATTTTCATCTCCTGAAATGAGGAATATCTAGTAGGTTCATGATCCCTGTGTTATAAATTCATGTAATCAACTATTTCATCTCCAAAATGGGATCCCATGATGGAACCTCTCCTTTACTCTCGATATACACTTTCTTCCCAAACTCAAGGAACTTCCATATGTCTTCCACATTGTGTTCAACATACTTTAGTTTGTTTAAATACCCTAACATGTCACCAACTATTCTGAATCCATCCATTATTTTTGGCAGTGACAGTGTTAACTCCTTTTGTTTGCTTGGTGTTTTTGGTGGAATAGGTTTTTCCCTAGTTCTCTTTTGTCCTACTAATGGACCTGCCAGTACTACCTAGTTCTCTTCGTCATATTATTTTGCGTCTGAATATTGTTGGTTTGTGATATGACTATTACATTGGATCTGCAACAAGGTTTTGTACTTCATCACACTTCGATCTTTCATCATGTTCCTCAATAGGCTCCACCTGTGGTTGTTATGTTTTTAATCCAACTTGTTGCGTAGGGT
>ML801916.1:54806-112783 GCA_009831015.1 Picea engelmannii | reverse complement strand
TATTGAGTGATCTTTTGATGGTGTACCTGAAATTATTCAGTCATTGGCTTAATGGTACTATTGATGAAATGAGTTCTCTTATCACTAAACATAATTCTAGGGAATCCAAATATTGTAATTACTTGTTCAAACAAGAAGTGCATTGCAGTCTCCGCATTGCAATATTTTATTGTTGTTTCTTCAACCCATCTGGTTAAATATTTTATCGTTTTAATAATATATTTTGCTCCTCATCTTCTAGTTGGAGAATTGATTGATCCCACAAAGTGAATTTCCCATTTTTCAAAGACTTTAAAAGTTTCCTGAGGTTTTAATGGTATATCATCTCTCATGAGTGGATTTCCTACCCTCTGACATACATCACAAGCTTGAGAATACTTTTTTATATCTTTAGAAATGATTGGCCACCATAGTCCTGAGCGTAACATCTTCTATGCAATGGATTTTCCTTCATAATGTCTTCCATCTATTCCTTCATGTGATTCTACTAAGATGATAAGACATCCATGTTCCTGGACACGTCTCTTTAAAATATTGTCTCCTCTTGATTTATGCAAGTGTCCTACGATAACTTGGTAATCTACAACTCTAACTACCAAATTCTTCTTTTTCACAATGGTGTATTCCTTTGGAGAAAATCCTGTACTAAAAAATTAAATGATATCAACAAAATATTCATTAGCAATATTCACTAAAAAGAGTTGTACATCAAGAAAATTGTCCTCCAAACTGCTTGGTTCCTTTCCATTGGTTATCTTGGATAGATGATCTGGCCTTGCATTCAATCTTTCAGGCTTCACAACTACCTCAACATCAAACTCTTGAAATGACAAAAAACATCTACATATTTTCCCCCCCAACACTATCTTTTTGACCAGGTATTTATGAACATATTAAAATTTTGGCCCAATCAATAATGTCTAAACTTTTGTAATACATACACCATAGTGAAACCTTCTCTTTTTGTTGTATTATAATTATGTTCTGACACTGACAGTTTCCTACTTGAAAATGTTATTGGGTGATCTATGTCACCTTCTCCTGGTTGTGTTAATACAACTCCAAGTGCGATTTAATATGCATCCACATGAACATGGAACTCCTTTGACCAATATGGAAACACCATAATTGGTGTTGTCACCATTTTCTCCTTTAAGATGTCCAAACTTTGTTGGCACTCATCATTCTACTGAAACTTGATATCCATATTTAATAATTTCTTCATGGACTTAGTAATCTATGCATATCTCTTTATAGACTTTCTATAGTAGCATGTATGACCTAGTGTATCTCTCAATTGGCACATTTACTTAGGTGGTGGTTAATTAACAATGAAAACAATCTTCGCAGTATCAACCAGTAGGCCATGTTTACACACCCCATGCCCTAGAAAAATTCCAAATGGTGCATTGAATATAAATTTCTTAATGTTCAAAGATATTTGACATTGTTTACACTTGTATAGAATTAATCTGAAAATTTCAACATGATCTTTCAATAATATAAATATTGTCCAATCATCTAGCTAATCCTCCAAAAAATTATGCATAAAATCTTTAAATCCATCTACCACTACCCTTGAAAAAATAGGAGGGGCATTCTTCATTCCAAATGGAATCATTGTGCACTTATATGACCCCCATTCTATTGAAAATGTAGTCTTATGATGATCCTATGGTGCTATTTGGATATGGTGATACCCTAAAAATCCATCAATAAATGAGTATGCTTCCTGTCCTCCTACATTCTCCAATACTTCATCTTTAAATGGAGTAGGGAAGCTATCATGAAAAAATGAATCATTAAAATTTCTCAAGTCTACATACATCTTGTTAGCACTAAGTAAATTACCTAGGCTAAGGATAGAACTTACAAAGGTAACCACAAAACCACTTCAGAAATAAAACTAGCCTTTTCAATTCAGAGAGGGATATCTCTTGTCACTTGGTCTCTTGGAACATGGATCTTCTCTAAATGTTTAATGGCTAGGTTTTGATTTGATGAAAATATTTATAGGGTTTGTTGGAAAGAAGAAAAGGAACATGTTGGGAAATGGAGTCAACTCTGAAAGTAATTGAAACAATGTCTAGTAGGTGAAGCTCTCAAGGAATAAAAGGCAAGGTAGGTGATGAAATTTTAGTCTTTTAATTTTTTCTGATAAGATGGAAGAAAGAAGAAACATATAACATCAATTAGAGCACAATAAGAGATGAATTCTTATGAGTTAATAAATAAAAAAATAATTCAATCTAAAGCACCATTTAGATTTTAGACACTTTAACATCCAATTTTAAACATATGAAAGGTTTCAAATGAAGGGAAAGAAAACTAGAAAAACATACATGAAAGGAAGCACATACTTCAGGTCATCACCACATGAATCTTTGGTATGAAAAAACTCGGGACATCTCCACTTGTATTCATTCAAATTCAAAAATTGTTACAATGATCAATATAATTTGTCCTTTGTGTTTATGCCAACCCCCTTTGCACATTCAAAATGCTCAAATATATAAAAGAAAGACTCTTCCTCAAGATTAGGAGGTCTATCTCAAAAACTGTCCTACAATTTTGGATCTAGTTACATCAAAATAGGAACAAACTCAAAATTGTCTACTAAGAAATATGAGTCAATTTTCTAGAAAACAGAGGTCAAAGATAACATCGTATTTCTCGAATCATGATATTTGTTACACAACTGAGATATTTTTTTGTGAATGAGCTCATTCTTGACAAAATCCTCTTTCATTTTTCCAAAATTCCTCCCCAACGTCTCGGGATATGCTCCCAAATATAATGACTAAAACAGGAAATCATTAAATTTTTAAATCTGTAAAATATGTTGAAAATATACCTTCAAGAAAATATCTGACCCATGTGTAAAAATTGAGGGAGGTTTTTGTTACTCAATTCATTCTTGACAAAACCTCTTTTTGTTTTCAAAACTACTTCTTCGGATTCTTGGAATTGGCACCCAAATATGATGACTAAAACAGGAAAACATTATATGCTTAAATCTTGAAAAAGGGCTGTAAAGATTCATTCGAATATCCCAAACTATGACACCTGTGTCAAAAATGAGAGAGGTATTTTTAGTTAGTTATTTATTGAAAAAAACATCTCTGGGTTTTTCCAAACACCTCTCCAGCTGGTCAGAAAATGATCTTTAATTTTACCACTAAACTGCCATTTGCGTAGCCTGCCCTGTAGACTTTCCAGAACGTGTACTCTTTTCAATTTTTATGATGACTTGTAGAGTCAAATAGGAGTTTTATTTAGAGACCAATATGAGGATAATTGTTTTTTACAAAAATCATAAAAAAATGGCATGTGATAATAGATCCTTATTCCCCCTTTCTTCTTTTCATGGACTACCATAGAGATAATGATGCATTTAGATTCTTCAACAAGTTATATTATACTAGCCTCTTCCTTCACTTTCTTCCTTCACTTTATTTTTATATATTGGATTCAACCTATAGGTTCTTTTTACTATTGGTCTAGAATCTTCTCTCAAGGGGATATTCATTTATCCAAGTTCTCCTGCTACCCCTTTCATTTATGAAAATGCTGTTGGAAATAGATCACTGTATTTGCGCAGTAATTATGCTATTCTTTCTACTATCTGGTTATTCCAATACTCACCAATACTTGCAATCTTTGGATTCACTTATGTTCCAATATTTACCTTCATTATCTTCAATGTTGCAACAAATTATTCTGACTGTAACTTTGGACATTCTACTTCTCTTTCTCCTATAATTTTGTTATATGAATATAATGTGGGTTTCCTTCTACTAGATCTTGTTCTGCGATGTGGTAACAATGTAATAATTTTCTCATTGTCTTCTTATTCTGATTATGATAACATGTTACAATTTCAAATTTAGGCTCTTCAAAGATATTCTCTTTTATCAACTTCAGTGTTGTATCAATCACTAGAATTCCATGCTCAAATGCAAAGGTGATCACAAAGTTTTGTTGCAAATCTTCCCATTTTCTAGTTCCTTTGTGCAGTTCCAAATCTATATACCAATTTATTGGTATTCCTTCCAATGTATGAATAAAATTATGTGGCCACTCCTTTGGTGGTTCCAATATCCATTGGATTATAGGGTCTTTGTCTTATTCTCTGGGATGTCATATTCCATCATATTTTTGCATATATTTCTTTTGTTGTTCTACGCCAAATCTAATGCGTAGTAATATTTTTAATTAATACCAATAATATATATTTTCTTTATGAGTATCCCACCAACATCCATTTGTTTCTTTCAATGCAATATCTAAAACTGGTAACCTTTGACTTTCCTAGACTTCTAATTCAAATTTTGCTAGGAATTCTTCTAAATCATTGTAACCATAAAAACTAGAAGGTTATCTTACCTCTGTTCCAACCCATCTTAGTGTGCATGTAATTCTTGCACATATTCTGATAGATATCTCATGTAAGTGTTGCTACCAATTCTCCAAACTTGTGTTAGAATCTGAAGCAAAAGAACGGATGCTTCTCCAACTAAATAATTACATTTGTTGTTGGGTTAATATGATCTTCCTTGTGTGCGGTAGTTCTATAAAATTGATTTATTTCTGATGTGATGAAGTTCTCTCTCATCGTTTCAACATATATGGATCCTTCTGAAGGATCTAATGGTGCTATGAATCTATATTATTCTAATTCAAAAACCATTTTCCTGCTCTTCAAGTTGATGATAGCTTGATTGTCAAATTCCCAATGCAGTTCCAATAATGTTGGTTAAGGTGTAGTATAATCCACTATATCAATTACTTCAAAGTATTCCATAGTGCACACACCATCTAAATCTAATGGTATTCCCTTGAATCTACCAATTAGTATCACTCTATCTTAATTTTCTAATTTTATCTCAATAGGTGAATATCCTAGTGTAGTTTCTCTCATACTTTCCCATGTTTTCTTGGGAAGAACATTTACTACAGATCCCAAATATAGTATGATGTCACCCATGTTAAAGTCTCCAATATTTGCATTCAATTTGAAATCTCTATTTGTTCTTGTCTTCCTACAGACATCATTTACTTTTTTTTCTATTTGTATCTCTTCTTCAAAATCACATTTTTCTAACAACCCTTATACATTTGTATATTTGTTGGATCACTCAATAACTTCATTCAAGTTACCAGCAAGTTTCTTATATTAATTACCTTTTCTGAAGGCTTATCTATACTTGTATGATCATATGGATGAGGCATATCATATACTGGCACATCATATCATGGTTGTGCATTTTAAATAGAAACAATATTCTCCTTCAAAAATTCTTCTCTGGCCTCCTTGAATGTCTCTTTCTCCTTCCCTGCATCAAAATTTTGTTGAGGTGTTGTATTCTTTCTGACCCATTGGTGTTGGTTCTGATCTTTTTTTGTTGCATTTGCTTCTGAGGTGAATTTCCACTCCTGCAACAAATATGGAAATTCACAGAAAAATGCCTCATGAAGATCAATCAATACATACCTTTCCAAATACTGGTGTGTTGTATACTTAGGGTTTCTATTGTCCTTTTTCATAAACTCGAGCTCTATTTTTGCCAACAATCATTCAATCTCTTTCTTAGTAGGATTCCATGGCCTAAACATTCGCTTCTAATACTTCAATATTTTCATTGTTTTTCTCAACAAGTCCCATCCATTCCGTTCATCTAGATTTTATCCGACAATGGAATAATTTCTTCGATGTTTCTTATGATGACATAAGTTCTATTTTAGGTTTCCAAAAAAACCCCGCAAACCATCGACCCTTCCAGAGACCAGAAGGAAAAACTACGCACATAAATCACAATGCAGTCTCACCTGAGATGACTTATGGGTGACTATAGAACCTAGATGTCTACATTCTTGGAAGGGAGGTTGTTGTGGGGATGTTAGACATTCTTTCCACCTCAAACGATACCATATCTACCATTCTAACAAATCATTAAATGAAAATCTACCATTTTGTAACCAATTGCATTCATTCAACATTCATTCTATAGTAAATATTCCTCTCATTCGATTGTGTGCTTCATTTTACTATTACCATATTCATTCATCCATTTATCATAACTAACAGTAGAAATAAATAACACAAACATTTCACATAGAGACACACAATTTACTATGGTTCGACCCCCCGGGCTATGTCCACAAATATCTGATAGTTTACCATGGTTCACCGCCCAAGGTTTGGGCAAACCAATCTCAAGGGACACGAAGGTTGAATATCACACAATTTCATGGGCATTTCATTCTGTGAAGGGGTGTGTTGGTTCATTTGGTTGGGTTGGTCCACAAAGGGGCATGACACACTAAAAGAATGTGACATTTCGAGAAGATGATTTTTGTACTCCATATAAGATCACATGCACACAACCAAGTGTTAGAAATTAATGGATGTGCTCGTTTAACCATAGACAATATAACAATATTGTCACCCAACCATAGGCTGAAGCCACCCTCGAGCACCTTAACCTTGAAAGAAAATGATTCTAGAGGAAAACCAATATCCAACCATGGCTAATGCATAAAGATAATCAATATTGATCATAAAGTCCAACCATAACCAATACAAAGTTTGAGACTAAACCATAAATATAGATTGTGGTAGTTGTCGGTTGCAGTTGCTCCCCAGATTTGTGCAGATTCCCAGTTTCTACAATGCGCACCCTTTCCCAGCAAACATTTCAATTTGTATGATACAAAATGAAGTCTCTCTACTTATATTTATACTTTTTTCCTTAGGTGTCTGGGCCAACTTCTCATTCTGGATGCTAAATACTTAATATTAATTATTTCCTTGAGTCAAATTTTCTTCTAGGGTTAGGTTTAGTGCTTTATGGTTTTTCCTTTCTTCCCAAAATATTATGTTCTCGTTAGAGTTACATGCGGAGGTAAATACCTCCCACAACTACCATAATATCAACATTCCCTCCTAGCTAGGGAGGTACTGAAGGCAGTGGTATTGATCACAAACATACCATTCAACCAGTAGCATCATAATAGACATACATGCTATCTCACGATTACATCATGAGCACCATAATCACCATCAGTGTCATGACAACATCAAATGTATCATCTCTCGAAACCATACTCCATCTGAGTAATCATGCACGATGTTGAAAAGGTCACTCACTCTAAAGAGTAATATAAGAACCATTCTTCTAATCCGGTCATATGTCCTAGAAGAATAATTATTTTAATAGATGTTGGAAGCCACACCATGGGATACAAGGACTATTATTCTAATCCAAACATATGTCTAGAAGAATAAATGTCCTGGAACATTTTCTGTCTAGAAAATGTTTGTACATCAGTACACTAACCATCTATATAGCTAATAATAATTTTCAACATAGTTAATGATATCTTCATGGAAATCAGAAAAAAGTCATTGAATAGAACACAACTGTGTCTATCCATAGTAGTACACAACTACAATCTAGTGGTACAATACCATACCAAGTATCACACAACTACTTAATCAGTGACACATAGTCACCACCAGTGGAACACATCCACCACAATAGCATACATATATTTTCCAGAGACATACATTCTCCATAGAAATCATATCATCTGATATCAACCTGCACATAAAAACAATATCATGATATAAAATGAGTCATCTGGGCCATTCTTCCACTCATATCTGTCATATCTGGAAGAACATCTTCCCTCAGAAAGTAAAACATCAGCCATGAGTTGTATGGACTATTATTCTCAAGCATAGAAGAATAATTGTCCTGATTTCTGAGCATGGACCATTCTCCTATCTGGACCATTCCTCCGCACTAAACAAAATGAAACCTGGAGGGAATGAGTCTGCCCTAGGGAATGCATGTCCCTGATTGTTGAACCTAGACCATTCACCTAACTTGGCCATTCCTTTGAAACTAAACAAATTGAAACCTAAAGAGAATGAGTCTACCCTAGGGAATGACTGTCTTGACCATTTCCTAAGGAAACGACTATCCTGCACCAACCTCCAAAACAGAACATTCTTCGAAACTGCTCAGAACTATGAACTTCGAAAGAATGACTGTCCGGTGAGGAATACCATTCTTCTTGACCAATACTGAGAGTGACTGTCAAGAATAAATACTATCCTATATCATTCCCCAACACTGGCCACAAGGGGAATCGATGTCTATGGTACATCAACAATCTATCTAACCATTTTCATTACGAAAATGATCGTCTAATCTAGACTATTTTCCAAACTGGAAAGGAACTGCTCATCCTAGACCATTTTTCAAACTAAAAAATGATTGTCCATAAATCAATAACACATCAGTGCTCCCTCCCAACCTGGGAGTCATATCTTACATTTTCGATAAGGAAGTCATCTCCACGAGCTTCATCTTCTTTATTGAGTATGCAAATGTTTTCATCTTGGATAGAGGTTTTACCAAAATATCTGCTATTTGTTGATCTGTGCGGATATATTGTAGAACCACTTCTCTTTTCTGGACCTCATCACGAAGAATGAAATGCTTGATCTCAATGTACTTCGGTCTTTTTGGAACACTAGTTTTCTATGAAGGTTTCATATAGCTCTTCATCATTACAATATATCATGGTTGGATTCAACTCTTTTGTTTTCTGCTAGCTCATAACATCATGGAAAGGCTCAAATTGGAACATATTCAAGTAGAACTTCTTCTCTCATCATGAGAGTTTGTCATGGATTAGAAATCCATCATCCTGGACTTTTGAGTAACCATTATGATACAATATCTCTGTTATAGAAAATTTTCACCATGCTTTTGTTGTGCATTGGAGGCTCTGCACCAATTTGTTTGAATCCATACAAGATCTTCTTCCATATGCATACAAGTGTCTCTTTCTAGTATACCTCAAAACGTTGAGGTTTCTCTTCATACGCTTCTTGATTCAACTACTCTGTTGAGGAGAAAAATCCTTTCATTCATCGGATGTGAACTCCAACCCATGGATATTGCAAGAGATATAATGGATTAGATATGTCTGGTTACTGGAACAACCTATCATGATAGTCTTCTCCCTCTATCTGGGAGAACCTCTAGTTCTAAATCTCATGATGCTTCCATTAATAAGTCTTTCATACATTATTCTTCATCACAACTTCCACTTCTTCTTCTTGATTTCTTCTACTAGGTTAAAACCAAGATGTTAGTCTTGTGATTCTCGATATAATGACAGGTTGTTCTCGCATTTCTTTCTCTCTTGGAATCCTCATGTTCTTCCTCATGTTTTTTCTTAGATCTTGGGTTCATGGAGTTTTCTATAGATTCCATGCCTTGAAGATTTTGACTTCTTCCTTTCATCATAGGATCATGGATGTGGATGGAAAACTAGGGATACTTTAAGGATTCTTTTCGAAGAAAAATTCTTCTAAATTCAAATTGAACATGTGTTTCTTTTCATGGATGCTACCATTGATGGGAACATGGATAGATACTTCATAATCCTCAATGAATCATATTATTTAGGATTATATCCCTCCTAACAATTTCTTCATGAATGAATGCATGCTCTTCTTTTGGAATTATATAATTGACTCCTGCCATCTAGGAGAGTCCATGCTTCTATGTACATCCTTATTTCCTTGTGCAAAGTTTCACAAGTATTTTTCTAATTTCCTCTTGATTGCTCACTTCTTTATATTTTTACTCCTTCCAGGCTTCTTCAATTTTGATTATGATTTTGCCTTATCTTGCAGTTGTAATAGCTTCCACGGGAATTTTTACCAAGGATTGTCAATGTACTTCATCTTTTCATGTGTATTGCTTGAATTGTAGTCATCATGATAGAAATCCTTATATTGTTATTCTTCCATAGGTATTGTTTCTCTTTGAAAATCTTATATTCTAAGAAATAGATATGTAGGATATGTACATAAATTTATGTAAACATGGTATGTACATAAATTATGAAGAATATTTTTACCTTGTCTTAGAACAAGAAGTTTGTTTTATCCTTCTTGGCCTTCTTTGAGGGTTCCCTTTCTTCGACAACTGATGCTTCGTGTGTTTCCTTCCTTTTCTTTAACTCGGGACAATGATTCTTGTAGTGACCATATTTTCGACAGTTGAAGCATTGTATTTTTGACATATCTTTCTCTTATTCCTAAAATCTTCGAACCTTGTTGTGAAAGCTTGATCATCTTATTTGTTTTGGGGTTTCTCTTTTGCACTAATCCTTGAATCTTATTGTGCACATCAAGTCCAAAGTTCCTCAAATGTGAGATACTACTTTCTTGTGTTCATGCATGTGGAAAATGCATACCATGTCTTGGGAAGACCATTGAGTACTATATTTACCAGTTCCTTTTCTAAAATGATTTCTTCAATATCTTGTAGTTGATCTCTCAACTGAGAGATTCTCATGAAGTATGATGTTATGTTGTCATCATCATTCATTTTCATTTCACATAGTTCATTCTTCAGACTCATTACTTGTCCAATGTTTCTAACTGAGAAGAGGTTAGTTAGGGCATCATACATCTTCTTAGATGATTCAAGATGGGACATGTAGGGTATCAACAGGTATTTTATAGAGTCCGCTATGATACTCATGGCATTGATGTCATTGTCTTTGAACTTCTCCATAACTCCAACGTTCTAAGCTTCCTTCCCTTTTCCTTCTTCAAACTCTGGTTCGATGATCTTTCCTTTCATGATATTCAACACTTTATTCTTGGAAAGGATGAGATCAATCCTTGTCATCCATGTTGTGAATTTATAAGCCCCTTCTAACTTGTTTTCTGACTTCATAGAGTAAATCATAACTTCTTTGACTTGGTCAACCTTTGACTTTGACCAAAAACTCAAACTTGACATCTTGGCTTGCTTATAATACCAGGAGGTGCGCTAGGCTAGGGCGCACTGGGCTATCCAATAATTAGGTCAATCTCTTTTATTAAGGTACCTCAACAAGAGGGTTATGGTTTCGTTGCTGCAGCAAAAATTGGCTACAACTGCAACTAGAACAGAGAAAATCCTCTCAATCTATCTTCTAGTGGTTAGATTGTCTGAAGATAGTGTGGGCCCATAACTTGTTATAAAGTAATGGATGTGATTGTTTAACCATAGAAAATATATCAATATTGTCACTCAACCATAGGATGAAGCAACCCTTGAGCACCTTAACCTTGACAGAGAATGATTCTGGAAGAAAACCAATAGCCAACCACGGCTAATGCATAAAAATAACCAAGACTGATCAGAAATTCCAACCATAACCAATAGAAATTTTGAGGCTAAACCATAAATACATATTGCGGAAGCTTTCGACTGCAGCTGCTCCCCAGATTTGCACACTTGCCAAGTTTCTGTAGTGCACACCTCTTCTCAGCTGAAATTTGGAGCTGTGTGATACAAAATGAGGTCTAGCTACTTCTATTTATACTGTTTTCATGAGTTGTCTGGGTTGACTTCTCATTTTAGATGCTAAATACTTAATACTAATTATTTGCTTGAGTTGATTTGTCTTCTAGGGTTAGGTTTAATGCTTTAGGGTTTTTTCTTCTTCCTAGAATATTTTATTCTCGTCATGGTTACATGTGGAGGTAAATACCTCCTGCAACTACCATAATATCAACAACAAGAAGGCATGATGAACATAGCAAGATCAACACTAAATTTCTAATGAAAATTCAGACGAGGGGTGAGCTTCCTTAAGGAGTCAATTCACTCCACATAGGAGGATGTGTGTTTCCTTGAGGTGATTATATTGACAGAGTTGGGGAGCCCTTCTTTGGAGTGATTTTAGTAGTAGGCAAGGCGACATTGGAGTTTGGGGAAGTCTTGTTACATGTATGGGGAGGCATGCTATGAGATAAAATCACAGGTATTGGGACATCTTGTGATTCAGAAGAGACAATGAGTTTGTGGTGGGTGCACGTTTGGGGTGGATTGCAAAAGTTGCAAAATTTCTTTCCAAAGATGAGTCTTGCTGTGAAAAATTTATGCATGAGTGTCTTGGTGGGGTGAGTCCAGTCGTACGACTCTTCCCAAGTTGTAAACCGAGCTGATAATGCTCGTATTGTAATGGTTTCAAAATAATGATACTTAGTCGGTTGTAAGGAATTCCATGTACTTCCCACATTATATATTTGTGTCTCTTGTTTATTTTGCATGTTCATGGATGTATGCTTAAATGACTAAGTGTTGAGATGTTAACAATTTTTCCAAGTATACAAGTGAGTTTCACTAGAGTAGGAGTGTGTCTGGCTTGTCACATAGAATAAAGTATGAGTATTCTCTAGGTGAATATGCATAGTCCAGATGAAGTATCCTTAGTGTTTCCAAGTAGCCAAGTGAGAATCGTCTCAGTGTCGTATGACCCCAACAGGTGCACGATTATAATATTTGGGAAAGCATCATGTGGGGATGTGACACGACCTTAGACAAATGCCATTGAAACATTCAAGTCATGTCACCCATGCATAGAGATAGATATAGATACATTGATGAATATGATGAGTAGACGGTGAGGGGCCTTATCTACTTTTTTTTTTTATACTATTAAGTAAATAATATTGTCAAATAAATCATATATTATAAATAGAAAGTTGTGTATATCATAACATAGGAAAAGTGTTTGTATTGTGTTGAAGGTTAAATGAAATTGTATATATTAGTCTTATGTATAGTTAAGGTTCACGTGTACCATTTAGTGGTAAAACTATTTTCTCTGAAATGTGCCATTCGGTAGTAAAACACTAATCTCTATGATTATGTAGTATATTGTTGTGATAGTTTTTCTGATGCGCAAACTAAAGGATGGTTTTCTTGTTAACGTATTATTATATAACAAGTTTTATAAGACGATATGAACCATAACATAGGAGGAATTATGATATAATTTTATAATCAAAACCAAAACCATGCTATGTGTATTGTGATAAAAAGGTTTAATGGTCCCTCAAATAAGGAGGAAGGATCACTCGAACTATGTGGCTATAGGATTTGAAATTTCCTTAGCTCTTTTTGTTAAGAAGTCGTCCTTTTTTTGTCACTATTTTCAACTAAAAACAAGTTTAATGTAGGAAACATTATTATAAAATTACTTCATTGATATTTTACTAGCCAATTAATATATTCATGTTGTTTTGATAATTCCAAAGTAGGATTGATA
This sequence comes from Picea engelmannii, assembly GCA_009831015.1. NCBI lineage: Eukaryota > Viridiplantae > Streptophyta > Pinopsida > Pinales > Pinaceae > Picea > Picea engelmannii. Next base: position 99,646 of record ML801916.1, on the reverse strand, counting down.
CTGAGAATGTCCTCAATCTTGACTAATTACAAACTTTCTATATATGTAGAGATAGCATATGTCAATGTTTCAACCATTTTGTCATAATGTAAGATTGAAATAATATCTCCGTGTATGTTTATGGACTATATGCAATAAATATTGTAAATAATAGTAATGAAAATCAATTTGTATGTATAAGTATTGTAAATAATAGCAATAAAAATTAATTTGTGTCAATAAGTATTGTAGAAAATAATAATGAAAATTAATCTATATTAAGATAATAATGGAAATCCCCAATGGTCATTTTGAACTAAAAAACATAGTTTTATAAAGGAAATCATGAGAAGTAGATTCAGAGCTATTTACAATCGAAAATATAAATCAAGTGTCAGAAGATATTAGTCCTTAAATTCATATAAATAAGAGACCACTTTCAATGTAAAAATATTGACTTATGTAGTCTTCAATGTAAATGTTAGTATAGTGTTTAATTTATCTATTAGCATGGTCTTTTACTTAATTATGACGTACTATGAATTACTCAACTTGTTTGGTACCTTGGTTGGGTGTTCACATTAGCAAGTTTTGGCATAAGAAATGGCTCCAGCCCTTTCAGAAAGATGGGCATAAATTTTGAACCTACTTGAGATGTTATTGTCAATTTTATAATATGATGAGTAATTGCATTCCCATGTCCTTAATAGTCCACTAAATAAGAAATAAATTGGGATTGGTGAGAATTTTGCTAATAATTATGAGTTTGCTATTGAAACAAAAATATAAATTTCAATATCAAACAAATGATTCAAAGGTCATCATCACCATTACTAAAAACATAAACTAATTCTAAATATTATGTAATTTCCTATTTCAAACAATCTCACAAAATAATAATAACCCATGTAAAAAACCAATTTATATTGATGATCTATTAGGTATTCATAATCTAAAATGTAAATATAAATTTATGAAAAGATTAAAGAAAAAAAAAGATTTATAATAATTTTACTTCTTATTATAATTTTAATAATACAAAATAATAACATTAAATTACATAAATAAAATTAATCTTTATATATTTATAAAGAAATAAAATTCATAAAATCAATTAAATTTAATTTAAATAATAAAAAAAATTGTTTTCCTCTATATCTAAATTTAAATTGAAATATAATTATTAAACTTTTTGTATTTTCAAAAACCATATAAAAAATTTATGAATTAAATTCAATTTAAATGATAAAAAAAATTGTTTTCCTCTATATCTAAATTTAAATTTAATTTATGACACTTTTTGTATTTTCAAAAACCATATAAAAAAAAACAGTGACGTTACAGATTTCAACTTTATTTAACATAGTACAGAAACATTCAACACTCAATTTGACTTGAACGTTTGTTGTTGTTTATGTAAATACAACTTCCTTGTGTATTCTTTGTATATACGGAAAGAAAAATACCCTGCAAAACTTTGTCGGAGGACATAAAGACTTTTTAAAAAGAAAAGAAAGGTATATATATATATATATATATATATATAATACAATTCATTTTGTTTAGCAGAAAAACCAACATTAATATATTTACATTTATAACCAGTAAAAGTTATGTTTTACACTGAATCCCATAATAGTTTTCATATGTTTTTTTTCATATATAATTTATTAATGATTTGGTTCAATTTATCTTTATTTTGTGTTTTTTGGTTTCATTTCTTTCTGGTTAGATGTTTGGACAAATATATAAATAGATTTTGTTGAATTTATCTTTATTTTGTGTTTTTTGGTTTCATTTATTTCTAGCTAGATGTTTGGACAAATATATAAGTAAAGGGAGAAGGGATTACTATGGGGCATAGGATAAAAGGCATGATTTAAATTTAATAGATCTTTATTTTATCTTAAATGTTAGAATTAGAGTCTATGATACATAACGTAAGGATTCATTTGGAAGAAATTTGACACATTCTTAAAAGGTGAAATTATTTGGGATTAGTTAAGAGAAGTATAAATGAGACATGCATATACATAAAGTCTTGGCTAAATTGGTGTCACTATACGTATAAAGGAATATTTTTTTTTTTATATAAAATAGTTATAACTCCATTTTAACAATAATATATCTATGTCCCTTATTAGGTGACAAGTTTGTTGTTAAGGCACAGGTTTAAAACCAAAAATCCAGCCATTATTGAAAACTACATATAACTATTAAACAATAAAAAAAAATAATAATATATCTATTAATTTTTTGTTTTTGTTTTGAACTACATATAACTATTATCTTAAAACATATTTAAAAATAAGTATAAACACTTTTACTATTAATTTCATTTGTTTTTTAATATATTTATATTTTTTACAATATAAATAATTATGAAAATATTAACAAACATATCAACCAAAAAATAATCAAGCATAGTGAAAAATAACAGCGAAACCCTAATGCAAGTTGCAACTTTAAACGAATTTTTCAAATCCTCATTTTTTGAATAACAATATGAAATATGAACAAGTGTTGCATGACAACATAGTCCCTGCCAAGTTGGTATGGGAGTGAATGTGACCTAGTACAGACAGGTGGCTAGAAAGTTGAAATACATGTGGTTTGCGTGCAGAACATAGTATTCCCGAATTAGTTCTTCTTGAAAAAATATAAAAAATTATCAATGTTCGAATGTTTGTTGGACACAAAAAATTTAGCATTACATAATTGGTTATTTTTAAAACTAGGACATAGAAAGCCATCAGAAATAAATAAATTATACATACGAAATATGTATTTGTATAAAGTAGATATTTAGTAAATAAATTATACATACGAACAAAGTATTTGTATAAAGTAGATATTTAGTAAATAAATTATACATACAAAATATGCATTTGTATAAAGTAGATTCATAGTTTTATAGATATGAAATTTGTATCCCTCATTGCATACGTAAGCAGTTCTCGTATCACGGGTTCTCGGATTGGTGCACTGAAAATTGGGTGTCTGATGTTCGGTGGTCTACAAATAGCACCGACTGTTCCGCGATATACAAAATGAGAGGCGTAGTTGTGGACAATAGAAATTTACCATAAATTAATAACGTCTGTTATATAATAGAATAGTAATAATATATGTTGGACTGAATTACTTTGCTTTAAAACTAAGGCTTTTTTTGGAAAAAAAAAAGATATAGCATTGCCGAATTAGCTTTCTTTGCACATGTTTTATAGAGCATGGACGAACTGCTCATTCCATAATTAGGAAGTCTTTGGATCATGAGTTGTCGAGCTAGCAGTTTCAAAAATGGGCCTCTGTTGTTCCGTGTCCTACAAAAACCATCGACAGTTATGCGATATACAAATTAAGAAGCGGGCTTGCGAACTATAGAAACTTATTATAAAGTAAATAATGGTTGTTACATATATCAGGAAATTACATCAGCGTCATTGAAGACCCAAAAATTAGCATACAATAGGAGACAAGAAATGTAGCATATCCGAATTAGTTTTCTTTGGAACAAACAAGAACGTTCCCGGAAACCCAAAGTTTAGTATGCAATAACGACATTTTTGAATCAGTTTTCTTTGAAATTTAACAAAAAATAATAATGTATGCTACATGTTTGTGGAAATTTAAATGAGTTTGTCATATAGACTGGGATTGGGGCTCCCACAGACCATAGAAAGAAATAAGTACAAGAATTAGGAACGTTGAAAGAAGTGTGTGATGGTAGAGAGGAAGACCTGAAAAGAAGAAATTAGAACTTATGAGTCTTTGGTTACAGTTTTCTATTTAAAGAGGACATAAGTGGATTGATAAAGAAAAGAAGATGACATCATAGACTTAAACTGGAATGATAAACAAAACAAGATGGAAGCATAGACTTACTATGAAGGTGATTTGTTTTTGTTGTTGTCGTCGATGGGCAGTGGACTCCTGTTGATCGATTGTTGCCCTTCCTGGACGAGGCTTTCCATTCTGAGTTGGAACCATTCTTCGATGTATCTTTTCATGGGGGTTGTGTTGATTTCACCCCAGATCTCTATGTCGTAAAGGTCGTTTTCTAATTTCCTTAGATCCGTTAAAATACTATGTAGAATCTGTTTAATTTCTTCATTGTGTGAGGCATAGACCAATACCTAGCTCTCGTGCTCATCTAGACGTTGTTCAAGTATGCTGTAAAACTTTTCGAAAGACAACCCCTTTAAAATATCAACTTGTTCTTGGAACGCTTTTTTGGTGACTGACAAGGATTTGAGAATTAAGTTTGTATCTTGAACCTCAATGGTAGTTCCAACTAAGTCCATCTGGAGCAGGCTTGTTAATAAATTTTCCTTTTCTGATATGACTTGTTTATATGATTTGACAATAAGGTGGAGGTTCTCATTTTTTTTTTCCAGCATGCTTTTACTTTTTTGGTGCGATTCGGGGAGGGGAGTTTCTCCTGTCTTATTTTTAGTTCCGATGTGTTCAGGGAATAGTTGGAAAAAGGGTCCAACACTTGATGACAGAAAATTTGTTCATTTTTTAAATTCGCCACCAAATGTTCAAGCAAATCATTAGCCTTCTTTCCGAAGGAAACCTAATTTTGCGATGTTTCCCAGGCTTCAGTAAATAGTTGCATTATTTTGTTGATGTTGTTCTCTACAAGGGCTCTGGAGCATGGAAGTAGGCTAGAGGATACTTTCATCTTCGTTGCAGTGGTAGAAGGCACGATTTTTTCCAAAGGACTAGCAAATTCTGGTGTTGCAATGAAATCTTGTTCAAATTCGTTGAGGCGGTGTTTCAGATTGGCATAATCTATCTCCATTCCTCCAATGGAATTGCGGAGAACGTCACCGGTTACCTCGTGAAACAAGCAGTTTTTGGACGGGGTCATTTGACTAAAGTCAATCTCTGTTCAAGATTTGCATTTCTTGTTTGTTACATCTCTCTTTTCAATGACCATACTTTTAGATTGGTTGTCAAAAATAGCACTTTGGATTACGAAGGATTCATCTATGTCAAAAAATTTGGTGTCAGATATGTCCACCGTGGACGACCCAATTTTTTACATCTGCTCATCTTCAATTTCAATTTGCAGTTTTCCACTGCCAATTTCGGGTTCCTCCGCGTGGCCTGCATTTTTTTTCTCTTGTTCGTTAGTGGAACTTTGTGAGAACTATCAATATTTATGCGAGGGTTCTTATATCCTCCTCCGTTTGAATATTTCTGGGTTTCTTTCTTACTTTGATGGACTGTCGAAGCGACGCTTCGTGGTGTTGTTCTCTTGGGAGTGCTGGCGAGGGCCTGGGTAGTCTTCTCACTGGATACTTTACCATGTTGTCTATACAATTTAGTTGTGCTTTTCAATGTCTCTACATCACAATGGGTAGAAGAAGGATTGTTGTTGACACTGTCCCTGTCTTGGGTCAGGTGTCTACGGATAAAAGAGGTGTTAAAGCCAACACCTAGTAAATGTTCACCAAAAATGCCATTGGGGTCAAACCCTTTTAGCCTTTCTGTGTACGTTAGGTTAAATTTCTTGAAATGGGCGGAAAAATCATCAATCTTGTTGATGTTTATACACACGAAGTCTCTGACTTTCCAGGGTAGAGGAATGAACTGTTTTTTTTTCTTGTCATGGAAAAAATGCAACTAGTGGTTGTATTTCCTTGCTATTTCTGAAACAAACATCTTGTCCATGATGTGGCATGGAAGGAAGGCATGATTTTCCTTAGAGCGAAAGACCATGAGGAGACTGTGATTTTGCTTTTGCTAAAGTGTGCCCTTCTTGTTCAAAAACTTTCTTGCGTGGCCAAACATCCGCGGAGCATCCTTGCCTAACAGTAAATATTTGAAAACTGAGACAAATCCATTAAAAACTTCATAAAAACAATGGGAGGCCTTGTGTCTCCACAGGGTGTCATTCCATAATGTTACTGGGTCGAATCCATAGTTTATTTTATTGGAAAGAGAAAGTTTTGGAAACATGCAGCAATACACAATTGTGAAGATCAAGTAGGATGACATATAAAATTTATTCGATTATTTGAATTGTGAAAACTGGGAATAGAGTTCAATGGAGATTAAGTTTCCCCAATCGAAAATGTATTGTTCCTTGACTGTGAAATAAAAAATATAAATAATTATATGGGAAATGCTTGTTGTGGATGCATGTCCCATTATTCTTGTAAACAACCAAGCAATTTTCCTGAATGGATTTCTAAAGGAACTTTCCTGGAGACTTGTGATATCTTCAAGAAATGTTGTCTGCTCTTCGAGGAATTCATCTAAGATGTCCAACCTATTATGATGTTTTTCTATAAACTATTTTCAGTCTTGTCCTCTGAACGTTAATGTTGGTTTCGACAATTTCAACATCTCGCGGACAAGATGAGGTGATAAAGAAATAGGAGAATGGTCGCGTAGTGGAATAATTCTTTGGCCTGGAATATATTTTTCGGTGTACCAATAGACCATCTCCTTACAATAAAAAACCTCAGGGACGTAGCTTGCACGAGTGATTCCGGTGGTCCAAATTACTTCGTTCTGGGCAGAACGAGGTGAATAGTAAAAGCATGCCGTGGACCACTGGAACCTTTGGTCCTCTTCTGCGAACATATTTATTGTATATCCACAAAATTGTTACCGACCCGATGCCATAGGTTTACAAAGACATTTATTGGTTCCAACCGATGAATGAAATGAAAGGTTGGAAGGGCTAATATAACCCTGCACAAATTTTGGTCGAAAGCATGTGAATCGAAGATGTCCTCAAGACTTTCATTGATTAATGACAATCTAGATGGTTGTTGCATGATGTGTTGTTAACATTAAACACTACTAATTGCATATATAGAAATGTGAACATGGTGGATATTGCAATGAGCAATTAAGCATTGCATATTTCTTGAGCAGCCCAACACGACGATGCATGTTGGAGATGAACAATCGGAAGGGACAAAATAAGTTTCCGCACATCTTGGTTTAATGCGTAATAATGGGATATCTCCTCGAGTTTTTCACCCTTTAATGACAATGTTGACGGTTCCTGCATGGTGACCTATTAGCATCAAAGGTTTCTAATTACATAGCAAGAAAGTATGGAGGTCACGGGCAGGGGAAAAAAATCGCTAGAAAATAGGGTTGCAAGGTACAACTATTGAAGGTAAGGGCACCAGGGTCAAATTGTATGTCTCAGAACTTTTTGATTGTAATACACGTAACCCGCCAACCGTGGCGATAAAAGTGGCTAAGTATGGAGAGCAACAGTGGTCGGTCGGAGGAGTCGTGCGATTACATGGATGGAGATAAAGATATCTCAACCCGCCAATGCTGGAACCCGTGTTTATAGAAAGGCGACTATTTATATAACCACAAAACGATAGTACAAGGGAAGAAGAAAAGGGAAAAAGGAACAACGAGTCCGTGGTGGAAATGTGAATCAAGGAAATTTTGAGTGAAATATGCATATCAGGGAAGAAGAAGCAGTAGACTTTGAATTCTCTAACCTGAAACACTAACTAAGAATTTGAGATTTCATGAATCTGTGAACAAGAGGATCCAAAATAGGGTTAGAGGTCCAGATGGTAAAATTGTATTATTCGGAACATTTGAATGCACAATCTATAACATGAAAGAGGGGATGATGTCGGAACCCAATAGTCAATTTCTATGTTGCGAATGGCTGGATGTGAACTGTTTCGTATTGTTGTGTGTAGCTGTCACTTGTAAGAGTCATTAGTAAGAGCATAGAAAATGTATATTAGGAAGCACATTTGTCAATCGTGGTACAATGAAGCTTGCGAGTTCGAGGAGCAGGCAATAGAATTGTAGATTTCCAACCAAACAATCATGGACACAAAATTGCCTAAGGTGTGATTATATACATGGAGATAATGAGAGCCATAATATAGGGGAAGAAGAAAAGGGAAAAAGGCGAAAAGATTCGGCGATGGAATTGTAGATCAAAGAAATTTTGAATACAAGATGTGAGCCTCGTAGTCAATTTGTATATTGCGGAGGACCAAAGTAAATAATTTGAATGCATAATTTGTAACACGGAAGACCGAATGATGTTGGAAGAGTAGATGATGTCGGACCCGCACCTATGTCCAGTTGTCAATACTAAGAAGTAATTTAGTATTGAAAATAATATTTTAGATTCTGCTAAATACTTCATAGGGATTAGTATCCATAAACAATGGCAATCTCCACCCCGCCAGCCTTGCATTCCATGTGTGAATTTGTATATCACGGAACTTGGAGGACTATTTGTAGGACACAAAACAATAGAAGTGCAATGCCGAGTTAGCCAGTCCATAGATCTTCTTCTCAATTTGTATATCGCAGAATTTTGGGTGTTATTTGTAACACACGCAACAATGGAGGGACAATTTTGAGGCCGCCCGCCTGAGAACCCGTGATCATAAATATTGGTAGGTATGAAAAGGAAGAACTATTGGTTCAATTATCCATGCAAGGATATAGATGGAACTGAAATTGGTCCCAACGTGGCAATCGTGGACATAAAATTGGCCAAGTATTGAAATCAACAACGGTCGGTCTGATTTGATGTCTGATTGTATAGATGGAAATAAAGATATGCCAACCCGCCAATGTTGGAGCTGCATATTTCGTGAACCCTCCAAAAGGAGGATCCAAAATAGGTTGTGAAGGTATCCGCAGAGGAGGCAAGGCCCAGACCTTCTAATTGTATTGCTCCAAACATTTGAATGCATAATATGTAAGACAGAAGAGAGGATGATGTCCAATAGTCAATTTGTATATTGTGGAGACTGCAATTCCAATTGTTTCGTACCTCTGTGTCCAGTTGTCACTAATAAGTGATAATTTAGTATTCTAAATAAATTGTTAGATACTGTTAGATACTTCACAAGGATTGGCATCCGTAAACAATGGCAATCTGCACTCCTCCATTTCTACATTCCATGTGTCAGTTTCTATATCGCGGAACTGGGAGTGTTGTTTGGAGGAAACGGAACAATAGAAGTGCAATGTTGACTCGGCCATTCCGTATATTAACTCGTCAATTTGTATATCGCGTAATTTTGGGTGCTATTTGTGGGGTACGAAACAATGGAGGCCCATTTTTGAGCTCGCCTACGCGCCCAAGATCCCGCGATCGAAAATGTCACTAGGTATGGAATGCAGAATTTGTGTGTGCTTTATAGAATATCATGTCCATATTTTACACTCCCATAATAAATGGGAAGAAAATAAGGGAAAAAGGACGAAGGTGTTGGCAGTGGAATTGTAGATAATATACGGGAACAAGAGAAGGGAAAAAGAACTAAGTATCTCGCAGAAGAACATCACGGTTCAGAAGCACCGACCCCACAGCGACGGGCATAAAATTGGCTAATTATGGAAAGGAATAGTGCTCGGTTGGATCTGTCGTGCGAGGATATAGATGAAGATGTTAAAGCATGAATTCCATATGACAGAGGTACATTTCGTACCACTTTGTCCACTTGTAACTAGTAAGAGCATTGTTGATGTATATCAGGAAGGATGCAAAGTTGGTAGGGAGAGAAAGAAACAACAAATACTTTGAACGAAGTCAATGTGTACGAGGAACCCACGGTGAAATTGGAGATCACAGATCTTTTCAGTGCAAGATGTATATTGCGGAACGATAAGTAGCTAGGTTCGCAAGCGCCGACCCCGCAGCGACGGGCATAAAATTGGCCAAATATGGAAAGGAACAAATCATTGACGTTTCTCTCCAACATGTATATGACGAAACAAGAGACATAGGTGCTGGGTACTGTGAACTTGAGGCCTGGTGCCCAGATAACTAGGCAAGTATTGGCCAAGACAAAGTTATGATATCTATTTCAATATTTTTCATACTAGCATTTATCAATGAACAAAGTTTTCATATTTATCTGAATAGTATTCATAGAAATATATTAATGGATTGGTTGTTTCAAATGCAAATGATCTCCCAATCTGTAAGATGCTTCTCGACTTGCAAATTTCGCTGGAACCTAAATTTTTTTTATTGGAACATGTACATAGTGCAACAAGAAACCTAAATTTCCATTGTGGTATCAACGTCATAAAATCCTTATCATCTATTCATCTTGTATTTGTTGGAATGATATCAACAAATGTCGGCTCTCCATAACATCAATATCTAAATTAAATTAAATGCAATCAAAATTTGGTGTGACTTTTAAGTAATTAAAGCATAAATTGCAGATTACGGAAGTTCTTAGGCTAGAAGATGTATATGATGGAACAATGGACATAGTTGTTTAATACCACAACCAAACATAGTTTCCTAAGTTTTTTCGAAGAGGAAGTTTTTTCGTATTTATTTCAATACTATTGATATTAGTGTATATGCATGGATATTATCAAATAGAAGAAGATGCAATATATCGAACAAACTTCATAGGAACATTGCATCAATAGTTCAGTCGCCTTGTTGCTACTCATTATTAATTTTATTCACGAAACCTGAAGAATGGGAGCAACACGGGTCCTCCAATTTATTTCTTTAAATACAGGGCCGCCACCACATAAGTATGACCTATGAAAAATTATTCTTACATGTAAAATGTAAACAAAGAACAGGACAGGTTTTATTTAGATTGAAGTACTGGGAAGCAGAAACAAAAACCTATGTTTCATGTTTAACCACACAGGGGAAGAAGGTAGAAAATACAATTAATACAAATACTAGAAATTGGAAAATATTGTTAAAAAATAAACCAAAATTATTCTATATTCAAATAAGGTGGGTTACAAATTACAGCCGAGGTTATTTTCGACAACGATTGCGATTTTTCGTGCCATCGACCAATTTAAAATATGTACATTGATGAAGCTTCTTCACAATTTTGTACTTAATCAGTGTTGTGAAGTACATCTATCCCACTTTTTTGAATATCTTCTCTCTTCCAGATATGGCCTGCCTACAATGCCTGTCTATTCAACATTCCATTCTTTGTCAAGTATTAATTTCCCTCTGCTGTCGAAAAGTTGGGGTTTAAGGTGCTTTGCTTGCAATGTTCCTGATCCTTGACATCCGAGACAACTTACAAATGCCATTCATGCCGATTTCAAAGTGGAAGGAGTCGTTCTATGTCACAATAGCAAAAGTAGTGGAAAACAATTTCAGTACATAGTGACTAGTATTCTCTCTATATTCGATCATATGTTTGGTTGAGAAGCCTGCCTAAGGATTTGTATGTGGAAGTTTTTTGCTTTATTGCAGTAAATTGGAAGGAACGTCCAACCTAGATGCAAAAAGCAACTCTGTTGAGGTACATAACTTCTTCGGGCAATAGAGGTGTGGCAAGTGCATCAAATGTTGCAGAATGCACCAGAACAGGTATGGCAAGTGTATGAAATGCTGCAGATGGAATCAAAATATATCCTTCTTCATAGACATGAAAATATGGTGGGCCACAGAACGGTCTGGAATGTTCAAAGGTGACGCCAAATATGTAGACTCTGCAACTACAAACAGAGGAAACCGAACAAACTTTCACAAAGAACATAACTTTCTTTCAAGTCATCTACAAGACCCACATGCAGGTCATCATACTATGAAATAGAAACTTTTGCAGTGATAATATGTCATTTTATCCACCCATACAGTTTTTGCTACCTACCACCAAGGTAGACAAATACTTATGCAATCTGTACAACTCGATACACTTGCCAAATCTATGTTGTTGGAAGAAGCTATATACTTAAACAAAGAACTATTTTGTACCTGACCTCAAAATCCATTACAATTCCCAGCAATAAAACAAAGAGGTTCAACCAACAAATCTCCAGCCAACATTTTCAATGAACCAAAGCATCGAACACAGGGAGAACACAAACCAGAACATACTTGTTCTGTTTTTTTCATCCTCTCTCAGTTTCTCTTTGTATAATAGAGTTTTGTTTTTACTCAAATCTCACGTCACATAAAACCAGGCTCTATTCTTTCATCTTCTTGTCAATTGCATCTCTAAGTTGTCTTACATGTGCATGACCAAGAACATTAGAACAAAGGCACCCTAAAGCGCAACTCTTTGATCATAGAGAGAAATAACAATAAGTATTTAAAAGCGAGGTTGGATGGTCTGTCGTAGATTTTGTGTTGATTCGGTTTAATGACATATGTTCTCAATATTTTCACTTATTAATGCCAATCTTTTTGAATATGTACGCTCAATAGTGACTACCAGCATGTATTAAAAGTCCCATATACAAGCAGATTCTAAAATCTGACATCTAAAATATGCACAATATTAAAGAGGGACATGACGTCAAGATCTCTGTGGGTGACACATTCATGAACTTTACGAATGTTTTTAAGAAAACTAAAACTACACAAGCAAAAAATAAAATAAAATGTATTTTGCAAATTCAAAATGCAAGCAAAAATAAATTACGAGATCCGATAATATTCATCTGTCTTTTCATTTTAATGAGAGATGTCCTCCACTTATTAATTCCCATCATTTCGAAATGCACAATATTAAAGATGGACATGACATCAAGGTCTCTATCGCCGACACGTTCATGAACTATGCTAAAGTTTTGAACAAAACTAAAACTGCACAAGGAAACAAAAAAAATAAAAAATTGCAAATTTAAAATGTAGGAAAAAACAAATTACGAGATCCCATAATATTTTCCCTTCTATTCATTTTAATTGGAGATGTCCTCGAACTTTCCAGTTATTAAAGCCCATCTTTTCGAACCTGTCTACTCGGTTCTAACTTTTCAAAGCATATTTAATGTGTATTGGGAAGCACAAAAGGTAGTGGGGATGGAACCCTATGTAACAGACATTACTACTATTGTTTTTTTTTTGTTCACGAGAGTATGTAATACGTACACAAAGAAAAGTAATTCAAGAATGATAGTTGTTTTGCAGGAGCCCTTGAAATTCAAATAGTGCGCAAGCCCGATTTTCATTTTGTATATCGTGGAACTGTCCATGTTATTTGTAGGACACGAAACAATAGGGATCGAACCTAGAGCCCGCCATTCTAAGAACCCACGATCCAAAAAATGCTCACTATTTTTTGTGTGTGTGTTTTGTCCACCAGGGTATCTACAACACATGTAAAGTAAACTATTTCAACAATGTTAACTTTTTTGGACATTACGGCCTTCAAATTCAAATAGTCCGCAAATCCAATTGTCAATTTCTATATCACCGAAGTCTCTGATTGTCAATTTTCAGCCGCCTAACCTGAAAACAAGCGATGCAAAAACTGATTAAGTATGGGATGATGGCTCCGTGCAGGTTGTATATATCTACTCTATAAAATTACATATTTCCTATGTTTAATCTATGTTGTCCAGGAAACCTATAATTTGATAAATTTCAATGTTTTCTGTCTAGGAGCCCTATTGTTAAAGAAAACTAATTCGGAAATGCTAATTTATATACCATAGTTCGATGCAACCTATCTGCGAAGGCCCGTCCATAATACTGGCTTAAGTATGTAACCCAACTGTGGTCGGTCAGAATGATCGCGAAACTCTCACTGCTGACCGATTGTCAATTTGTATATCACAGAACTCTCCCATTGTCAATTTTCAGTCACCTACCCCGTCAACCAACGATGAAAAAACTGGTTAAGTATGGGATGACGGCTCCGCAGTCCAGGAAACCTATAATTTCATAAATTGAATTCTCTTCTGCCTAGGATTCTTTTAAATAAAACTAATTCGATAAACCTAATGTATACACCGAACATGACCTGTCATAGTCCAGTAGAACCTATTCGCGAAGCCGCGTCCACAAAAGTGGCAAACTATGCAACCGAACAACGGTCGCTCAAAATAACCACATAAACACGAAAAACTAAAGTCAAACATAGTTTACAATAGGAAAGTAAAAGGGATAGATCAACTATATCTCCAACACAGCAAAATCCATTGTCATGACTATGAAACCATAGTAATACAGAATCCATGTAAAAAGCATCAGCAACCATGAAATATATTTTGAGGCCAACAAACTTTGCTTCAACGCGTAACAGATGCAATTTACACCACCTGCAATTCTTTAGTCAATTATTTTATTTTAATAGTATTCTATGCAAATTGCAGTGCAAAACAAAATGCGACCAAAGATCCAACTGCAAATGCGGCAACCTAACATTTGCAAACCTTGGCAAAACAAGAACAAACACCAAACAAGAACCTAGCGAAAAGCACTAAAAGGCCCAACTGCAGGTGCAGGACCGGTACCCTTCAAAGTCGAATCAAGCAACAATAAACAACGTACAACGAATAAAGAAGAAAACAACAACCACCCCCCAGGAACGATGTTGTTCCAATCGCGATTGCAGAAACCCAAACGTCCAAAGTGCAACAACACGAACAGGCAAGCAAGAAGAACGACAACATGCAAATAAGAAATCAGTGGCATGCAAAAAGAAAGCATGGACCACCAAACCAGCAACGTCGTTGGAGCATAGAAAAATTAAAAACAGAAGAAAATGTCTTGTAACAAGCCTATTAAGTAACCATTCAACACAACCAAGCTTGTTAGGTAAACATTTAAGTTTGTCAAAAATGCATTGTAAACATTTAAGAAAAAAATTCAATGTGGCAAGACTTTGACGTATCTCAAAAAGAAAAATTATTATTTTTGTAACAATAGTTCGAACACTACATAATGTTTTGGAAAGCCAAGCTTTGGATATGCCACCATATCTAACATTGCCATAAATTTACCTAGCATAAAATGCTAAACCAAACATTCAAATTAATGCTAGCATTAATCCACCATCAACGAATGCATAACAAAATATATGATTTAAAAAAGACCGTATGCGATCAAATACTTTGGATATGTCAACATATATAACATTGGGAATAGCGAAGCAGTCAATAAGACCTCCAGTCCCTTGTCCAATCATAGGACACAGTGATATGAAATCATCGATTTATCGATCGCTATAGTCCCTATCCCCCTATGACAAGGACTAATAACATGTCGACAAAAAAACGTAGTGAAAAAATAACAGCCAAAGTGAGCATCTATCAATGCATTGTGCAACTTTAAACGGCTTTTTTCAAACCGTATTTTTTTTGCGTTCGTCATCTGTACGCATTAAATTGAAAAAACAGTTGTTAGTTTTACATTAAAGGTAGGCAGAAAGTCGAAACCTCTCTTTTCAAACTCTCTTTTTCGCATGCGCTATCTGGAAACTGGAGAGAGCTTCCAGATAGAAATTGGCTTTACTTTAACGCGCTTG
The DNA here is from genome assembly GCA_009831015.1 of Picea engelmannii. NCBI lineage: Eukaryota > Viridiplantae > Streptophyta > Pinopsida > Pinales > Pinaceae > Picea > Picea engelmannii. Next base: position 84,437 of record ML801916.1, on the reverse strand, counting down.
CTTTAACCCGCCTTTCAAAGACAGTCTGACAACCTGCTGGCTTTTCATTAACGTGCCTTTCAGAGAGAAATTGTACATTAAACCTCTCTTTTTCGCATGGGCTATCTGGAGACTGGACAGAGCTTCCAGATAGAAATTGGCTTTACTTTAACGCGCCTTTCAAGGACAGTCTGACAATCTGCTGGCTTTATATTAACGTGCCTTTCAGAGAGAAATTGCAATGTACAATCAGTGATCGGAACTTTATTTTCCATTAACGAGTCTAATTTCTCAGACAGCTCTGCATGCTTTTGACAAACGACACCACCAGCTTCTCTTAAAAGGGAAGGACCATCTGCATTGCAATTATTGGTATTGAATTCTAGGTAGGAATTCGGGCCAAATTCCTTTTACTCAGCCGTCAGGAGATGCAAACCCTGTGTTGACATTCAATACACTCGTAAAGGTGCTCGGGTCGATAATTTAATTCAAACGTGTATCCTATGTAACCTGGCATAATATTTTCATTCAAAACATGAGACAGTATGTTAGCTGTGAGGCTATGTGGCCTACTACAAAATATCCAAAACTGTTAAATACATTTAACGTAGGTAGTAGTCAAAACGTTCTACGTTATGTTTCTTTTTCTGTGAAGATTATTTTTTCAATTTTATTTTAAAATCTGGTAATAAATTGTTGAATTTGAATGTGATAATAAATTGTTGAATTTGTAGATTTAAGTAAAGACATGTTTTTTTTTTTTATCTTTTCTCTATTTGTTCAATCAAACTAAAAACACTAAACCAACAAACACGGGTTCTTAAAAATGTTCACCCATTCTTTCCAACAAACCTATATAGCAAGCTGAGTGAAAGTTTGAATTTTGTCAAACATATAGCATCTTTCTTATAAACACAGTTCTTTATACAATCACCGTTATATTATTATAATTATAATTATTTTTTTTAATTTTATTTATATGAATCAAAATTACATTGTCTAAAAGGTGCTACAATCTCTTCATATTTATGTAACATCCTATATATAATAGGAAATTGTTTTATTCTCCCAACAAATTATATAAACGGTTACATATATCAGTTTACTACTACTTTTCCCTCAATGTGTTATATAAATGGCTACTTATTAGTCCCTAGGAGGGACTTTAGCTTAGCGGTCAACATCCTTTGACTATTAGTTGGTCTATTTTGTTGTATTAATCCCTGGGTTTTGGTTAAAAATTCTTCCACTACATGTTATATCACTCACCTCATCAACTTTTGATACAAAGTTTCTTTAATACACTATATTAATATTAACTTGATTTATTTTGTAAAATAAATTTATTTCCATATTTATGAAATTTGTAATATCTAATTTGTTATTGGTTAAAGGATATATGATTGGATTTAAATCTTCTTGGTATACAATATTTTTTAATTAATTTTTCACTAATAAATAATTATTTAAAAAACCTAAAGAACCCAAATTTCTTAGTGGCCACAAGGGAGGCTCTAACAATATGCAATGAATCAACACTCCAGATTGACATTGTTAGCTCGCTATGTGCTCACTCAGCCACTTGCTCAAATCCTAGCTACCCTCAGTGTCTCCCCATCGCCCTGCATAATCTTAAATATCCAAGTTAATATATGTGGTCAAGCATAAAGGAATAAAGGAATAAGCAAGTAATGGTGACGGTTCTCTCGTTCTCTACAAACTAAGATAGCTACTCAAACTCTCTACTACTTATACTTCAATCTTGGTTTTGTGAGGGGTGATTTGAGCTTCATTTAATCCAAGCCACTTACTATATTTCTATATAGTTGTCAAGCAAAGAAGCGGATATAGCTAAGGCCTTTAAGATAAACAAAGGTATTCAAAGAAACACACCAATTTCTTCCTCATGCACAATAATACAATAATTCATGCACGGTAATAAAACAATACATTAATTTCCATGCAGAGTGATACAACAATTCATGCACATTAATACTTTCCATGCACAATAATACAATAATTTTCATTTTCATGCACAGTAATACAATAATTTTCATTTATTTGCATGGACCTAATACAACATCTTTATGCTCGTGTTTCTTTCCTTTTGCATCTTTGTACATCAACTAATGCAAATTGCTAACTAGGGTTAGATTAATCTAAGTCTTCTACTAGTCATACTTCATCGAATTTCAACTGTAGGTTTTTGAAGCAATATTTATAGTATGGAAGAACCTGGCGATTACCAAGTTAGGAGATTCTCATACCCAAACAAAACAAATAGCTTACAATCTAAGAAAGGTAAGGGATAATATGTGTTTCTAACCAACACAAGGTTAAGGAAGATGCCAGATCGAAGGCGTGACCACAATCCAAACTCATCGGTCCCACAGATCCTTGTTAGCAACACATAGTCAATCTAACCCTACTATCAAAATGAAGAAAGGTGTGACAACGAGCAATATATTAGGTAAGGGGTAAAAATAGTGAGATGTTTCGAACCATGAACAACATTTTGTTAAGATGAACCCTGGAATTATCTTTTCAATGACAAATTTACAAAGCTAACAACTTACCTGGTTGAAGCATCACTAAAAGCATGGACTCAGGCTTAGCTTGTGCAATCGTTGGAATGATTCTTTCGCTGGTTGACCTAGCATTCCAAGAGGTTGTCGGAGAGGAAAACTTGTGTTCCTTATCGAGTCCAAAGAGTGTTTTGAAGGTTGATCTAGTCCAGTTGTTTGCATTAGTTAAGGTCAAGTGGGTTCGGTTCTCGATCAACTGAATACATATATGTTGGATTGACTATTGGTTTTGGATCTAGTGCTCGGATTCAATCATAAGGGACTGGATCATACACAAGTTGGGTCTCGATATGGAAAGGAATAATATGACTCTCGAACATGAGATAAACCCGGAAGGGGTGCTAAGCATGGTGGTGGTTATCCATCTTCACGTCCTATTCTTCAATCAATAGTTTTTTATTTTTAAAAGAAACTAGCTGCGGGGGCTGAGGGATAAAGAATCTCGCAATCGAGAATTGTTACGTGCCCAATTGTTACGACTCCAAGCAAAGAGAAAAGATCATTTATTTTTTTTGGCAGGAAGGCAATGACGACACAATTAAACCACACCATTTGACGATGACACCATGCACACAGATTAGGAAACATAAAACAATGACTCTACATACTAGCACATCGAGCAAATGGGCGAAACATACGTAAATCAAAAAGAAAGAAATGACTACCTGACAACGCCTACAAGATAAGGACAACAAACACAATCCTGACACAATGGCCTCGATGACCAGTAACTAGAACCTCTATGGCGCGCAAAAACCAACGCATGAAGGCATTACCTCTCAACCGTCAACAAAAACTTACGACGATCAACAACACCCAAAATGTGAAGCACAGACTCTGGCCAAGTTATCTTTTGCCTCTATCCAATAGGGCACGCCATGATCCCCTCATCAGGAATCATGTTGTCACCAGGTGATTGGCGTGACAGTAACCAAGGCGCATTACAACACAACTAGACCAAAAACCCTAGAAAATTTAATGCGCGAGGAGATCAAATTATCTATTACAACACAACTAGACAAAAAACACTAGAAAATTTAACGCGCTAGGAGACTGAATTATCTGCCAACCACATGACGAACAACTCAAGCACCGAACGACCAATCAACAAGACACAAGGGAATAGACAACTAAAACCTTCACACAACACATTAAGCTCCTTGTGCATCATTTCTAAAGAAACCCTACATCGACCTGTACACATTAAAAGGTCATTATCCATGATTAGTTCAATGTGGCTATTTTCTAATTCCAAGGTCACATAAGTATTTTCCTCAGGAAAATTTCATTATCTTTTAACTGAAACAATTACAAAACCTGTCCTTTAAAACAACCAAACAAATGTCCTTTAAAACAATAAAACAAGGTATTTTAAGGCTGAGTTATGTTATCTTTAAGCTGAGACAATAAAAAAATTGCAATCTACGTAAAGCATTTCAATCACTATCTATATAATATATAAGTTGATATTATGGTAATTGTTGTAATTTTGTATTTATTGATAACACCACTTTAGTTAATGAAAATCGTTGACAACAGTGACCTACCACTGCCAAATATATTACTTTCAAGGGTTCACTGAAATCTTGGGATACATCGCTGTGTATTCCATATTACTCTTTACTAAAGAATGTTACTAACTTAAAGAAGGATCACGGTCAACAACCATGACTTTGTGAACAAAATGAGGTGTTTTTGGCGTTATCGTTGCGAAGAATTTATTGACCATTAAATGGATTAACCATTATAATAATAAAATGTTGTCCATGATTCCAAGAAACAACCAAACGATGTCTAAATGTAAAGCCGTCTTGTATTAAGGGAATTAACAACTTGGGTATCTACAGGAATGCAAGTAAACAAAATTTATAAACATCGCACCACAGGAGAATCACTAACTTTTTAAGTGGCTTCCTAGCATTGGCATGTTGTCTGACCTGGTGTTGTTATTATTAAAATTTGCAGAGGCATTAATCATATTATTGGTCACTAATAAGTGCATCAGTTCCCAATGCAAGTGCGGTTCAGTTGGATTTTAACTCTATAAAATCGCTATGTAAATCTGAGTAAAAATCGCTATTAATAATAATATGTTGAATCGATGCCAATTATACTCGCTAGGTATGTGAATAAAATGGCATTTAAGGTAAGTGTGAGTATGTGCGCTTCAATTCGTAATCAGTGCACACATAAATCCACAGACAACTCTTAGTAATTTCGCAGTATCTATGTTAAGGTGGACGCAGAGTCCTCAAACAAAATGCAAGCACTCATAAAACATTGCAGTCATTCCAATAAACTTAAAAATATCACCTCTGGAACTAAAAATCCACACGCGAAATGTCAAATCCAAGTATTCCGTTGTGTAACTCCCCATGACCGGGCTATGTAAGAACTATGTAGTTCGTTGTGTGATATAGGGTAAATCATTGAATAAAAATTTGGAATTTCACTAAGTAAACACTTTGTTAAGTCGTTGTGTATTATGGTGTTAAAATGTTGTGTGAACACTATGAAAATTGCTGAGCAAAACATGTTTCACCTCCATTATGGTGTTAAAATGTTGTGTGAAGACTATGAAAATTGTTGAGAAAAATATGTTTCACCTCCACAGATCGGATACCATTTATAAGGTCATTGTCTAATAATATATATTGTTGTACCTAAATTTAAAACACATTAGTAATACTACTCAAAGCTAATCAAAAAAATCCAAATTCAATCACAAAGATTTTTCCTTTCAACGCTCAGATTTATCAATCTAAAACGCAGATAAGAAATAATACGCAGATAAAATCAATCATGCACAGAGAAAAATGTAGTCATAGAGAAAGAGAATAAACTCGAATTCTAAACACATATAAAACTCAGTCATGCATAGAGAAAAACGCAGTCATATAGAAAGAGAATAAGCTCGACTTATAAACACATATAAAACTCAGTCATGCATAGAGAAAAACGAAGTCATATAAATGTAAGTAGAATGCAGAGTGCATAATGATAAGGCTGGCATAATATAGAGGCAATCACTGAGCAATTAAAGGTAATAAGACGCATTCCAAATGTGGTCAAATGCAGAGTAAAATGACATCTGCATAATTGTTTGATTTTGCGAGTACACAGGTAAAACGCAGAGCAAAAGAAGGTGGTAAGCGTTGTCATTTAAGTGGACAAAAACGCAGTCCATATATAATTTAGAATGCGGAGAACATTAAGTTGTTCACAGAGATAAATGATGTACAATATGCAAAGATATTCAATCACTAGAAAGCGCGAGACAATCAATCAACCAAGAACAGTCAACGGGGTAGACAGCTCGGAAAAAACATCCTTCGTTCATCATCCACACACAGAAAAGTAGGGCATTAGAATTCTAGGTCTATTAACACCGAAGTGATGACCGTTGATTTCACTCTTGACCAACCGCTCAGGCGTGGACTAATGATCTAGGGATAAGGACAAAAGATAAAGCACAATCTCATAATAATAAAAAAAACAAAACAAAACAGTCATAGCAATCAGGGATCTGTTTCCAAGGAATTGATTCAATGCAATGAGTGCAAGGCTATGACGAATTTAAGTTCTCGACTGAAACGTTGAGTAAATTTTTTTATTTACACAATTAAAAGTACAGAAATGAAAGCGCAATATCAATATTAATATACCATTCAACATGATCCATCTCGAAAATGTCATGTATACAATTAACATGGAAAATCACTGAGAGCAAACAACTACGAGGGTTTAGGGTTCTTCAGTCGCATTGAACCGCATTGCCACAATGCCTGCCCCGCTGGGGCTCATGTCTCGCAGGGAAGGGGGGTTGAATGGCGCCTCCTACAGCCAGGCCACGACGAATGGAAACTTTGCAGAAGGTACAAAACGACCGACCTTTGAGCCCCCACCAGATTTGCGCTCAAAACTTATGGCGGAAGGCACCTTCAAGGATCGGGAGATGGACATTGATCCAGAGAATGCGACTATCCCAACTACTACGTCAACTCCATGGATTCTAGGAAAATGTATCCCACAAGTGCCACAGGCCCCAAAATACATTATCAACTCACCACGCATAGAAGAGCAAAAGAAATATATGAGAGACTATGCCCTGGTAGGAAAATTCCTAGGGCTCTGGCCTTTTGAGCGCGATCTGGTCAAATGGATACAATACTGGTGGAATCCAAAAGGACGCTATGAGCTACAACTAGGTTCCAAGGGTTTTTTCACAATCATATTCCACAACCTCGAGGATCACAATCGCATATTTGATGGGGGGTCATACTTCTACAACTCGACAGGACTCTTCTTAAGATTCTAGACCGAGAAGTTCAGCCCTGAAAAGGAGGACTTTGCCCATGCACCTGTATGGATCAGACTGTACTCTCCCCCCCAGGAATTCTGGCTAGAGGAGGTCTTGGCCGGCATAGGTAAAACCATAGGCATATATGTTAAGTCTTCCGAAGCTACCAAGCAGAGGTACTACACCTCTTATGCATGCATCTGTGTGTACCTAAACATAGCCAAGCCGCTCCTGGGATCCATCATACTGGAATATCATGATGAGGACTGGACACAAACCATCAACTATGAACACATTCCGTTCTGATGCAGGAAATGCCATGAACACAGTCATCTTTTTAGAGAGTGCCCTCTCAATACTGCTCACAAATAAGGGAACCTAGAAAGAAGAAAAGATAAGGACGGTTTTTCTCAACCAACAGGGAAAAGAAGACAAGGAGGACGAAAGAAACCAGCCCAAGTAAGTAAGGATCCCTCCACTAGTAATAAATTTGCAATTCTACAAGATCAACCAGAGAATCCCACAACCCTAATAAACCCCAATGAACCACATTTGGATAATCACCCTCAATCTATAAGACAAGAGGATGAACAGACCCCACGGGGTAAGGAGTTAGATCTCCCCGCCCTAGACATGGCTCAGGAACCGCAAGACTTTCTAGAGACAAAGGACGGGGATGCAGAAATGGAGTTGGAAGAGAAAGAACTAGCTGGGGTGGATCTGGAGCATCTTGAGCACGCCTACAGGCATCAGAAACTTTACACCATACCCAGGGATCAATTATGGAAGGTGCACAAGGTATTTCTCAACTCCTCAGCTCGATCCAGCAAGGGTCTGGGAATACAGGGCAGTCAGTCAAAAAATCCAAGTAAAACTCAGAAAGACGAAAAGAAAAGAGGAAGGAAATATACCAATAAGCTTATACAAGAAATAGGCCACTTCATGGTAAAATCAAGGCAAATTCACCTGATCTCGAACATCTTCCCTCCTCTCCCCACCCCCCCATAACCGTGAAGATTATCTCATGGAATATTAGAGGCCTCAATGGACGTAGCAAGCAAAAAATGCTACGAGATCTGATCTTTGTAGAAAAACCTGACATAGTACTATTGAAAGAAACAAAATACACTTCTGAAGACATCGACAAGCTACTTCCCTATTGTTGGAAGCAAGGGGAAGCAACTTCAACTACAACCATAGGCACAACTGGAGGACTGGCTATCCTCTGCAACACCAACTCAGTGCTGTTGGAAAATTTTCTCACCACCAAGTGGTCCATTACTGCAGATTATAATCTTATTGGCTCTAACAAGCCGAGACAGCTGACCAATGTCTACGGCTCGACCAGCCCAAGGGATAAGAAGGCCTTTCTCAAGAACCTGGATTACCTATCCATTCTAACTCAGCATAAAAGATGGATTGTTGGTGGAGATTTCAATATCATTTGCAGCCTGGAGGAAAAAAAAGGGGGATCAAGAGGCCTGGATCAGGACTCCAATGACTTCAACAGCCTCATAGACAACCTCCACCTTATCGACTTGGAATCCATCAATGGCAATCATACTTGGACAAATAGAAGAACCATAGCACACCAGATTTCTTGCAAACTAGATCGATTCCTCATCTCTGACTCCCTCATGATGGAAGGAATGGCTCTGGAAGCTACTATCCTGAATTTCCCCGGATCGTATCACTGGCCTATACATCTATGGTTGGATGTGCCAACCACACTTGGAAAGAAACCCTTCAGGTTTGAACAGTTCTAGCTTGACCATCCCGATTTCCAAGAAAAAATCTAGGACTGGTGGAGGGAGGCAGAGGACTCTCACGGCTCCAAAATGTACAGATTTCAACAAAAGTTAAAGAACCTCAAACAAATCCTCAAACTCTGGAATAAGAAAACCTTTGGCAATATCTTCGACTCCCAAAAGTAGCTGTCAGAACAAATGAGCAAGATTCAAAACCATATTAGGATGCAGGGGCTAGCAAACGAGGTAAAAGCTCAGGAAGCAAAAGTAAATCAACAACTAGAGGCTAGGAAAAGACAAGAAGAGATTTTATGGAAACAGAAATCGCGCATCCAATGGCTCAAGGAAGGGGAACACAACACCAAATTCTTTCACAGAACTGTCATCCACAAACGACATTCTAATAGAATCATGCACCTTACCTCCACAAACGGGGAGCCCATTCATTCCCACGAAGACATGGAGATGACTTTGATCGACTATTACAAAGATCTCCTCACAGAACCACTCTCGGATAGATGTGAGGCCATCACTAAGGTTACGCAACATGTTCCCTCCCTCGTCTCCCTGGAGAAAAACTCAGCCCTGCTCTGGCCCATTACAATCGAGGAAGTTGATCAAGCGCTTCAGGACACCCCCAAATGCAAGGCTCCTGGACCCGATGGCTTCACCAACTATTTTTTCCACCATTGTTGGCCAATGATCAGGGTAGAGGTTTGGGAAATTCTTGAAGACTCTAGAGCCATAGGACAAGTCCTTCAGGGTCTCAATGTGACTTTCCTCACCCTTGTCCCCAAAGAAGGGCAGGCTCACCATCCTAAGAAGTTCAAGCCCATAGCTCTCTGCAATTTCATCTACAAACTCCTAACGAAACTAATCACCCGAATACTCAATCCCATCTTACCGATAGTCATATCCCCAGATCAATCAGGCTATGTTGAAGGAAAACAAATCCTGGACAAGGTCATCCTAGCCCATGAAGTGATCCACTCTTTGCAGAAGACCAAAACACTAGGTATTCTCCTTAAACTAGAACTCTCTAAAGCCTTTGATAAGATAAGTTGGTAATACATGCGGGCAATGCTCCTAGCTTTTGGCTTTGATCAGCTTTGGGTGACTTGGATTATGAATCTAACCTCCTCGGATTTTTTCTCCATTCTTATCAATGGTGTTCCCTCTCGACCCTTCTCCCCCTCAAGAGGAATTAGACAGGGAGATCCTCTCTCCCCTATCCTCTTCATCATTATGGCCGAATATCTTAGTCGATCCATCCATGCAGTTGTTACTAACAACCTACTGACAGGCCTCCCTTTTCATGGCATCTCCCCTCCTATCTCGCATAATCAATTTGTGGATGACACGCTTTTGATGGGCACCCCAACTGTTCACGAAGCCAACTCTCTCCTCGCAATCCTCCAAACCTTCTCTAACGCCTCGAGTTTGGACTGCAACAGAGAAAAATCCCAAATATTCTTCTTCAATATGCCCCCTTCGATTCAGCGCCATGTCTCTGATATCTTATGATTCAACAAAAGCTCCCTTCCATCCAAATACCTTGGAATTCCCCTCATTGACAATGCCCTCAGGAACTCCTCTTGGGAACATCTACTATCCTCCTTCACCAAGAGGCTTTCTTCCTGGACCTTCAGAGTTTTAAACATTCCCATTCGTCTTATTCTTCTTCGAGTTGTTCTTCAGGCCCTTCCTGTGTACACCTTCTCGGAAATGGCTGCCCCAAAGTTCATCCTCACAACCATTAAAATCTTACAAAGAAACTTCATCTAGCAAGGCCTCAACTCAGGGAAGAAAATAGCACTAATCAGCTGGGACAAACTTTGTCAACCCAAAGAACAAGGTGGCCTGGGATTACGAGATCCCTTTATTATGAACAAAGTTCTAAGCGCCAAAATATGGTGGCGGTGGCTAAAAAACCCCAAGGATCTCTGGGCAAGACTTTGGAGGAAGAAATATGCACCAAATATGGCGGAAAAGAACCTAATTCGATGGAATGGGGACAACCCAGGCTCCTTAATCTGGACAATGGCTAAGCAGAGCAGACAGCTTGTGACTCGACATGCTTTTTTGGAAATAAAAAATGGGGAAACAACTCTTTTCTAGAAAGATTCCTGGCAGCAGTGGCCAATTTTGGAGAATGAGGATTGGGCTAGGGACATTAGCACCCAAGCTACACTTGCGGGTTTAACAAGAGTAGCTAACTACTAGTAGGAAAATTCCCCAGAAGACACCTGGCGATGTTGGCACCTTAACAGGGAACGCATAAATCTGGAAGCGCATGTGGATCTGGGACCCTGGCAGGAGGAACTGGCCAAATGGAAAATCCCCAAACTTGTAGGAGAGGATATCCTCCATTGGGGGTACTCGTCACAGGGCACCTAGAGCACACAGGAAGCCTATCAGGTCAAAACTCAAGTATATCACCCTCCTACAAGGAAAGTATGGCACAAAATCTGGAATCTTAAACACTGGCCTAAAATCACCCTCTTTCTCTGGCTTGTCTCCCACTCAAGCATTCTAACCTAGGATAACCTCTCAAAAAGGGGTTTTGTTCGGCCTTCTATTTGCATGCTTTGTGGAGAGGCAGACGAAACCATGAATCATCTCCTCAATTCTTGCCCTTACACTACACAAATTTGGGATCAAGTGGCGCTTATCATGCGCACCTCGAATCGCAATAGAGATAGTATCATTGACACCATTATGGATTGGAGGGACCATGATTTCCATTCTCCACTCCTAAATCATATTTGGCAATTACTTCCAGGCTTCATCCTTTGGAAAACTTGGAAATAAAGGAATGGGAGGCTTTTCAGAAATGTCTCCCTCCCATGGCAACACTGCTGGAATCAATGCCGCTGAAATATCCTGGAAACTCTCAACCCTCAGCTGCGGTCTGAAAAAGACTTGTTTAGCAATCCCTCAGAACACCTAATCCTTCAGTACTGGAATCCTATTCCTTCTCATCACCCACTTCCCCCCTCTTCTCCTTCCCCCCCTNCCCCCAGTCGATTTCATCAAGCTCAATTTTGACGGAGCCTCTAAGGGCAATCCAGGCACAGTGGGCTATGGAGTAGTCTTTTGCAACCATCATGGGAACATCATTCTCATAAGTGCAGGCTCCCTTGTTCACTCCACAAACAACACAACGGAACTCTGGGATCTCATTAGAGGACTGTAATTAGCCAGTGAAAACAATTTCACCAAGCTAATTGTCGAGGGAGATTCTCAAATCATCATCAATCTACTCTGCAGAATTTTAAATGGAGCGAACCCAGACATAATTTCACCTAGTTGGAGAATCGCACATGAGCTACAGATTATCACAAATTTGCTTCAACCAAATCAGGATTTTATACCTGCTCATATCAGGAGGAAGGCGAATCAAGTTGCGAATGAACTGGCTAATATGGGGACCAATTGGAATGGACCAGAACTCCTTTGCAAAATGGCCCTAGAACCTAATCACCCTATTCTCCAACAATGTGTTCGCAAAGCTGGAGTAGTGGACACACCCCCGGATGGGGTGCTAGTGCGGACCAACTGACACGAGGAGGAGGAACGGATCGACCAATGAGGCAAGGAGCCATGTGACAATCTCGTTCCATCGCCCACCACCCTGATCCTGCATTAACTCGTCATTACGACGTTGAAGTGGCTTTAACTCTGCAACATACATCTCTTTTACGAATTATTCCATGGCCCGACTGTTTGTGTTCACCTCTCGCCCCCGCTCGCGACCCGACTGGCTCTCCCCTCTGCTGCCCTGGCCTAATTCAAACCGAACCTTCATGTTGAGTGTAGCCCCTGTACATTTCCAGGCACTCTACTTATGTCTGATTCACTTGGTTTTCTTTGGCATTCACTCGACGAAACTCATGCCGTGTCAAAGGGGGTGGCCGCGAAGAGGCTCTCCATGGAATCCTCGCTCGCCTTCTGTCTCGCCCCCTGAGTCACCTTCCACTTGCTCCTCCCCGCCCCTCCAGCCCGAGCCAATTCTTCCCGCCTCCCCCACCCTGCCTGTATCCCAGTCTGATTGCTTAGCCATCATTTCCAGACTGTCGGGTTCCACCTCGTGACACCTTCTAGTCCCCCCATTCTCCAGAACCGTCGATTCTTCCCATGCACTAGTAGCTGGATCCTCAAGGAAGCCCTTGGGGGAGCCACCTCCTTTTTTCAAGCCTCGAAACAACGAGAACCGGTCTTCTGACTCTTTCTTTGACACGCAGTTGAGAGAAAGTCTTACTATTCTCTTTGGTCTGGTCTTTGAACTCCATGAGGGGGTGGAGGACCTCCAATTCCGTCTACAGATCATGGATGGAAAAGTCACGACCCTCCTTCAAATCCTTTCCTCCCTCCAAGAGGCTTTTCCGCCAGACCCGACAGGTGCGGCTTCAGCAGCGGTACCCCATGTAGAGACCAGCGAAGAAAATGCCTAGATGCAGCGCTCCGCAGGGAATGAGATGGAGCAATCCAAGCATGAGGACATGAGCGTGGAGGAGGCCACAGGACAGAAAGCATTGCAGGACACCTCGCCAATCACCGACAGAGTTGAGAGCAACGTGGACGCTGGAATGCAGTGGGCAAGTCAAGGGACACTCATCGAACAAGAACCTTGGTCCAAGGCCATTCATGCCACCTGGCCAGGTTATTTGCCAAATATTTAAGCCCATAGGGGTCCTTCAAGTTTCAATAGTTTTTCTTTTTTTAGCTGTTGTCCAGTCAGTTTGAGGCTGATATATTAGACCGTTAAACTACCTATGCTTGACTCACCCGGTTGGCTGGACTAGTTTCCCCTCTATTGGGGCAGTCCAGTAACTACAATACGGCTAATATCTGTATCTTGTACCTCTAACTTGGTTTTTTGAAGGCCTTATATATATAAAACTTCTTACTTACAAAAAAAATATATATACCATTCAACATAAAAGCATGCGTATCGTAGCCCAAGGTGACAACTCTGATTCGTTGTCCCGCGCACTCCATCAAGCTCATGTTTGCTGACCGATGTGACTTCATCGGTACCTCCCAGCCAAGGCTAGGGGTACTCTTATTCCCCCTTATCCCCCCAAGATGAAAAGGGGTCATGCACACTATACTAGAGATCAACTAGCTCCAATATCGCCTTGCAAGGTCGAGCTACCGCTCGTCACCGAGTTGGGTATCCAAACTCCCACAAGATAAGTCAATCAAGACAAAAATTCTGCAGCATAACGTTACACATCCAAAAAAGAGATCCATACTCCTCCTCCTCCATCATTTTTATAGAGTTTCTAAGTGATTTATTTCCCAAATTCCCATTTAATTTATTTTTTATTAAATTAATTCAGAAAAAACATCCCTTGTACACATGTCACCCATCCCCCCTAGTTGCACCATAAATTAATTTCATTAACTATTTAATTACTCCTATTTCCCCCACCCACATAAAAGCGTTCCTAAAATCGCTCTTAAGTGTCCCCATATTCCCTTACACATTTTAATGACTTACGCCCTTACTAAATTCCTAGTTGAGTTCAATTTAGAAAGTTCTTGAAGGCAAGATTTCTTACTAAGTTAGTCATTCTTCTTTTTCCTTAAGTTTCTCTTTTTCTTTATGTTTCCCATTTTTCCCTTCATTCCCTAATTCTTTTAAGTTTCCCTATTTTCCCTTTTTATCTAAAGCTCAAATTAACAAGCGTAGAAAAATTACCTTTTACCCCTTTTTCTTTTTAATTATTAAATTTTAATTAGCATATGTAACAAAACAATCATTTCCTTTTTTTTCTAAATTTCATTCCCCAAAGTAATTTGATTTTAATAAATTAATTGAATTTATTACCCCCTTCTCGTCACATGTTTAATGAGGATTATTACTATTAATTTGTTTTTACCATAAGTATCACTTAGACCTAGATTTTATTTTCCTAGGCTTGGCGACACTTTTATTAGGGAAATTGTTTTAAAAACTTTCTTATCACATCATTTGTTCTAAGGCCATATAGGTTTATTCACTTATTATTTAACAATGTTATGTGCCTTTCAGGACGTACTAGGTGCTCCAAGGGTGCCACTCACCTCATTTCATCTCCCTTGCACGACGTGCCCTTCACGATGCACTATGTGCTCCAAGGGTTCCACTCACCTCTTTCCATTTTTCTTGCGCGACATGCCCTTCAGGATGCACTACGTGCTCCAAGGGTTCCACTCACCTATTTTTGTTTTTATTGCATGACATTCCCTTTAGGACGCACCATGTGCTCCAAGGGTGCGACTCACCTCTTGACTGACTTGGTAGACATCAAAAACTCCTAGAGTCAATAATCCGCTAGGTGATATTGTGGGAGACTAAGGGACTCTAAGGAATAAGGCCCATGCCTTATTGTGCTCCCCTTAAAATCATCGTGAGAGACTGTCACAGTCTTCCCTCACGACATCATGGGTCTTCTCGAACTAGGTAATAGTTAAACTACGTTTCAAGCCATGACGAGAGTGCTAGTAGGTTGTGGCAGGGATGTTGTCCACACCTCTCCCTCAACATCTATGGTTGTCATGCATGACCCCTCTACTCCACATGTGAGTTTATTCGACAAGCTATCGTCAGCCTGCATCATCAATGAATCATGTCAGAAATAAAATGAATGATCATAAAATCTAATCACATGTGAATATGTCATATCAAAAACAATCAAACCCCAATATTCCACTCCCTGACTTGATCCGCAGTCCAAGGGGTTTCATCGATGCCTCTGCATCCTCAATGTCCAAAGTCCTGCACACTCAGGAGAACCCAGTCAATAGCACCTCTCTATGTAAATACACAAAATAACATATAATCACATCCATAATGCCTCATAATCATAATCAACGACCAAGAGTATAATAATCCAGATCACTAACAAGCAAGTGTCCTCAAAGAATAAGTTTGCTAAGTGAACACAAGAGTAGGATGTTACAGGAATATTCTCGTAAAAATGAGGGAGAAACATGTTGGGAATCAATCTGGAGCAGTTGATTAAAAATCCATCAGTTTATGGCTTTGGGATGAAACACAACTCAACTGACCATCCTAAACCATTATTAAGTCTCGTTCCCCATTTTCCAAAATAGTGGTGGCAATCACATGATCCATTCCATGCCTGTTACTGCATGCAGGCATGAAGATATGAACTCAATCATCATCACCTGGTTGAATAAATCATGGAAAAAATCAAATGACATACGCCTAAATCGCATGAAAGAACCCCCCATATGTAGAGTGCCTCAAATGTGTCCCTGAAATATTTTGAAGCTCTTCAAATCGTTCCAAGTCAAAATTCCTTTCTTCATCAGTCGTTTTTGAGTCATCTTGAAGTGAGCCTGGAAGAATCCTTTGACCCACCCCATATCTCTTTGCAGACTATTTTCTCAGCCTCCCCGTCTATTTTGTCCTTCCTCTTCTCCATGTCCTCTATCTCTTCCCCACAAGGATTTGTTAACATAGGAAATACGTTCTCCATAACCCTTTCCACCTGCAAAAACATGACCAAAACATTTAGATGTTTTGTTGGTCCTGCATCTCACGAAGATATGAACTGCATCACGATGGACTTTACGAAACATGCATTGTTCAATTTGTATATCAATTTTTCGTTTGATTCAACCATGGTCGCAAATGGATCTTATTGTGAATTAAACTCTAGATTCAAATCCTAATTCAATTAGCTGTTACACATTCTGGGAGGAATTTTCTCTTCATGCGCTGGTAACTGATCTTCACAAGATATGAACCAAGACATTCTAGGAGCAATTTTCTCTTCATACGCTGGTGAATGAGCTGACTGATTTTCACAAGATTTGAACCAAACAATGAGTGTAGAATAGAATTAGAGAGAATGTTAAATTCTTCGAAATGAATTGCAAGTAAATTTCTCTTTATCATATTTGATCATCACATTCGATTTGGGTTCGAGTGGTGCATACACTCACAACCTCTGCTTTTGCAAATCTACGTTTCAAGCTTTAAACCAACATGTCCCAAGTACGAATCAAGATGGTAACTATAATCAGAAAATGGATTGCATTTCATGCAGACAAGTGTATGATTGCATGTGTAAGGCATCTCAAGTGGGTTGCATAATCATGCTTATGTAGGTATTATATTATGTTATCGAGGCTTTTATGATATCCATGTAGCATAGTTTTATTTTCTTTAGTAATGCATTATTAATTATAATCACATGTTAAATGTAATTCAAATCTGATAGAAATTTTAATGGATTGTTAAAATTACAAGGTTTGGTGTTTGAAATTGTAATATGAAATTCTTTGATTACAAGAAGTATTTCTCAGATCCTGAATATTTCATAGATAACCTCTTAGATTTTCGATTTCGATGAAATGGGTTTAAAACTTTATTCATAAAATATGTGAAACTGTAAAATTTCCTTCAAATAAATTTTTAATAATCAAAATTTCAAAAAAAAAAGAAAGATAATCTTAATTTGGAAGTATAAAAATGATGTATACAATTCTCAAATTTAAATAAAAATAAAACTTTAAAGTCCATTCAAAAATTTGTAAAATTGCAAAATTTTATTATTAAATTGGTTAGCATTCATTAACAGATTCTGTGAAATGCCTAACGTGGCAAGGACATTAACGCTTTCTCCATCCGATGTAAGTGCTTCCCCTAAATGGGACTCCGTTATATTACATTTACAAGTGGTACCTGCCAAAGAACTAGCAATTTATTTTTATATTTATTGTGTTCATTAACAGATTTCATCAATTACCTAACGTTGCAGGGATGGGAACGTTTTCTCCAACCCATGTAAATGCTTCCCATAAATGGGACTCAGTTATATTATATTTACAAGTGGTACCTGACAAAGAAATTTTATTTTATATTATTGTGGCTATCAAGAGTTAGTGAAACTGTGTTTCCTATATTTTCTATTAATTCAAACTTATTTAAAATACACTACAACGACGACATTAAAAACATGGCTGAATTTAATATTAATGTTCAACAATCCACCAAAATTAACATCAATATGTTTTCCTTTGTTTTTCATAGCTAGAGTGTAGACACCAGGGATTATAGTGACTTCCTTAGCTAGAGTGTAGAAACTAGGGATTATAGTGAGTAATATATTTTCATAGGCTCTATAAAAAACAAATTACTAAATCATTCTGAAAAAATAGTTGGGCAGAGAGCGAGAACCTTTAGAAATTGAGCTTTAAATTTACGCTATTTCTCTTGTTTAAAATGGATTATCATTGTGTATATAATAAGAAGTTGTTTTGCATTCCCAAGAAACTATATAAACGGTCTACTACTTCTTTTCTCAATATGTTATATAAATAGCTACTTATTTAAAATGGTAAAGTTGTGATCAATCGTCATTCAAAATAAATTCAAAAGGTTAAAGATGTGATAAATCCTTAATCGTATTCATTGAATTTGAACTATATTTTATTGACATAATTATTCTTAAACTTTATTTGAGAAAAAATGTAGATTTTAAGTAATATTTCTACAATCTGTATCATTGTAGTGGAGCAAAGAATTAATACATTGTTGTAGTGGAGCACAAAATAAATACAGTGCTCACTAGAGAACAAATGCAATGTTGTCGTGGAGTAGCGAATAAATGTAATGATTTTTAATATGTAGAAAAGGTAAAACATAAATGATTTATTATTTTACGATGCCTATTTATTGACAGGAAATCATAGAGTGTAAATTTTATCTCATTGTTATGTTGCCAAATTTTTTCCATAATTTTGCTACTCTATATTGTAACCATTTAGTTATTGAATAATACATTGAATGTGCTCTAGAGTGTGGTGTTTTTCATTCAAAAGGGTTTTCGTTAGGAAATCTTGTTATCTATGGTTTGTTATTTGTTTATTTGTTGTAAATACTTTCTTTTTTAGTTTTTCCACGTTTTTTTCTCATAGATTAGTGTAGGAAGTTTATCCCACACTTTTGCTTCCTTTAGTTTGGCATGAAAGCTTGATAACCTCAGATCCAAGGTATTTGGCACATGGTTTTTTTGGTTAAATATTTGTTTGAGTGGGATCTTGAGCGGAAGGAAATGTTGTTTCGATAAAATTGTGAGCACATCTAGATTTGAAATGGAGAAGTTTAATGACACTAAATTTTATATTTGAAAGCTCAAGATGGAGGATTTTATCATAGATTGAGATCCATGGGTTGCAATAATTGGAACCAAACCCAATGTAATGATAGATGAAGTGTGGGTGGTGTTGGAGAGTAAGGTGAGAAGACTTATCAATATGTGTTTGGTAGATTTCGTATTATTGAAACTTTCTAGAGAAAAAACAACTCTATCAAAGAAGTTGGGGGATTTGTATCAAGCTAAATCCTTTGTTAATAATTTTTTTATGGATAAATTTGTATTCCTTGAGAATGGGTGACGGTGATTCTATATTCGAGCACTTGAATGAATTTAATATTATATTGGTGTTTCATGAGGTCATGGATTCTTCACTCTAAGAGGATGTGAGGCGAA
Source organism: Picea engelmannii (assembly GCA_009831015.1). Taxonomy (NCBI): domain Eukaryota; kingdom Viridiplantae; phylum Streptophyta; class Pinopsida; order Pinales; family Pinaceae; genus Picea; species Picea engelmannii. Next base: position 65,311 of record ML801916.1, on the reverse strand, counting down.
AAAATTATAAATATACCAATCAGGCCTTATTTTTTCATGGAATATTGAAGAAAAAAGGAAAGAAGAGAGAAAAGAGAAAATCCAAATCCTATGGAAGACAAAAGTTTCATAGAAAATACAAGGTAAAATGTTGGAATTGTGTCAAGGTTGGGAATTTTAGAAGATACTGCAAAGAAGAGAAGAAAAAGAATGATTATCATGATGAGATATAAAAATATTATCAACCTAATGGTGGAGGTTCCTTTGTTGTAGCTTTGGAAACCCATGCAAGAGAAAGTGCATGGTTGATAAACTCTAGAGCTTCCTTCGAAAATACTTCCCATTGACATTGGTTTTTAGTGCATGAGAAATATGATGGTGGGATGATAAAAATTGGTGATCACTCCACTATCAACATAGTCAATGGTGGTAGAGTCTTGATGAAATTCCATGATGGGTTAGTAAAGGGGGTCAGTGGAGTTTTTCACATTTTGGGTCTAGTACAAAGCCTAATATCTGTAAGCACAATAAATGATGTGGGTGTGAAAGTAATATTTTTTTTACAAAGGGTGTAATATGGATCAAGGAGATATTGTACCCACTAAGGTTTTTCATGTGGGAACTATGTTACAACATGATGTGTGAAATATTGAGTGTAATAGTTCTTCAATTTTTTTAGTAGAGAGATCTATCAGATCCACAACTTCATAATCAGAACCTCTTAAGCAAGCTCTTTCTTTAGAGAAAATGTTAGCTATCAAGAATAAAATGCTATTACACTAAATATTGGGCCATATAAGTGAAAATGGTCGGTGAGTCTTGAGAAACAAAAATCTTGTTGATGGATTGAATGATTGTTCTCTTGAATTTTATTTTTGCAAATATTATATATATTGAAAACATAACTATATTCAATTTTATTGTAGTTATCACAAAGATTTTGGGTTGTTGGACTTGATTCATTTTGATGTATTTGTTCCAATCGAAGTTTGTTTGATTGCTAAGGCTTTGTCTTATGTGTCATTCATATGATGATTATTATAGAAAATAATGGTTATATTTTATTAGAACTAAATATAATGTTTTTACATGGTTTAAGGATCTTAAATGGCTCTTGGAAAATCATACTTGTAGGAAGATTAAGGTATCGAGGAATAATAATGGTGATGATTTTTGTTTTGTATGGTTTTATAAGTTTTGTAAGGATAGTGTCTTTCAAATACATAAGAAAAATCCATATACCCCTCAATAGAATGAAGTTGTAGAATGGATAAATAGAACATTAATGGAGAGATATAGAATTATTCTTAGTGGAGATAGAGTGGAGAATACTTTATGGGTAAAAGTGGTTGTTATTACATGTTACTTGATTAATAGGTCTCCCATAACAACACTTTTGGATAAGATCCCTATGGAGGTATGGATGGGAAAGAATCTCTCACTTCAGCATATTCATGTTTTTGGTTGTGAGGAATATACCCATATGACTAAGGAGAAACAATAAAAGTTGGATAAGAAGGAAATTAAATGTATATTCATCAACTATGGTGTTGGTGTGAAAGGATGGAATCGTTGAGACCTTGTGGTTGGAATTTAAACTAGAAAGTGAACAAGAATTTTATAACGGACATTAGGAGGAGAAGAGTTTATAGAATTCAAAAGAGGTGAAAGAAACTCCACTTCAAACTTTAAGGAGGTCCACATGGAAAATAAGGAAACTAGATAGGTATAATTATAGTCCCTCTAATTTCAAATGTATATTTTATTTATCTACTAACATCAAAGATCCTAGAGGAAATGGAGATGCAAGATAAAGATTCTTGAGGATTGTCCATGGATGACAAATTAGTTATAGTTAAAAAGAATGATATATGAGGCTTGGCCCCATTGTTTGATGAAATAAAACAATTGGATGTAAATGGATGTTTAAAAATAAGATCCATTTAGATGGAAATCTTGAAAAGCACAAAGAAAAAAACAAAGGTGGTTGGAAAATCATATTCCCATGTTGAAGGGATAGAATTTGGTGAGATATTTTACCTGATTTAAAAATTAACATCTATTATATTCATATTGTTTATCGAAACAACACTTTATTTAGATATAAACCAAAGGGATGTGAAAAAAACATCCCTACATGGTGACTTAAAAGAGGAGATATATATGATATAGCTAGAGAATTGTTTTCAAAAAGGTAAAGAGTCATCTGTTTGCAAGCTAAAAAAGTCTTTATATGGTCTTAGAAAGTATCCTAGAATGTGGTGCCAAAATTTTGATCCTTTTGTGTGGGGATTAATATTTTCGAGATCCAAATCGCATCATTATGTGTATTACAAATATGATAGTGTTCATTTCCTTTTTATCACTCTATATGTAGATGATATGTTATTCTTTGGTAAAAGTAATGATGTGATTTGTGATATGAAGTCTAATCTTTCAACACAATTTAAGATGAAGAACTTAGGGACTACACAATATATCTTAGGAATGGATATGAGGAGAGAGAGAGAGAAAATAAAAGGCTTTCGTTGAACTAGAGTAAGTATGTAAAATCTATGCTACAACATTTTCACATGGTAGATTGTAAACCATTGAGTGTTTCAATTTATGTGGTAGTTAATATTTCAGTTGATTAATAACCTATCACACCAATAGAGATGGAGGATATGGCTTATGTTCAATATTCTACTGCAATTGTTAGTTTGGTGTATGATATGGTTTGTACTATAGTATAAATTTCCCAAGTAGTTGAAATTTGGAGTCAATTAATGGCTAATCCTAGACGTGAATGCCACACAGAGTTGATGTATAGGGTTATGTGGATTTTTATTTGGTAGCGTATGTAGATAAAAGTATATCTATAAGTGGATACATGTATCGATTGTTAGGTGGAGAAATATGTTGGATTGAAAAGAAACAAGCTATGGTCAATTTTTCTACTACAAAGATAGAGTATATGGTAGCTACGCATGCCTATAAGGTTGTCTTGTGAAACTATGTTCAGAGTTAGGGCTAAGTCAGAAAACTATTATGATTCAACATGGTAGTAATTGTGCCATTTGTTGGGCTAAAAACCCAACCTTTAATGCAATGAAAATTAATATAGATATCTAATACCATTTGATTAGAGACATGGTAGAGGATGGAAATGTGATATTAGAAAAAGTTGGCATTACATGTATATTTACATGTTACATGTACATTTACCCCATATATGCCCCCTTGGGGTCATATCATATATATTTAACCCTATATATTGCCCCTTTGGGTCATAACATGCATTATCTCTTATACTGTCAATTGTAAGATATATGGAAAGTGGGAGAATGTTGGGAAGGTGTGTAATACACCTTGCAAAGTTTTGATGGAACCGGGAATAAATGAAGTGCTATAATGGAGCAAACAATAAATGTAGTGTTGAGAAAATAATAAATACAATGTTGTAGTGGAGCAAAGAATAAATGAATTGTTGAGTAAAGAATAAATGAAATGCTATAGGGGAGTAGAGAATAAATGCATTAGTTTCTAGCATGTAGAAATGGTGAACCATAATAATAATGCTAATTGTTGAACACTCTTGTTGAAAGAGAAGAAAAATTTTATTTAAAAAAAAAAAAACTCATATATTCGCTATTTCAAAAGAGAAATAATATATATATACACACACCCTGTGAGTTCTATTTCAAGCCTCATGGAGTTCTGAACATGTACTAGAATTATACAAATTTATAAGAGATTAAACAAAGAAAGAGACTAAGAACAATCTAGAGAAAACAAAAACACATAACATCCCTCATACTAGTTCACACTAAGAAAAACTAAGGTTAGAAAATACCTTACAACATATCTTTACATACTAGAAAAGAATATGTACATCAAAAGGTGGAGTAGATCTCTTATGGAGACTCCCCATCACCTCAATTCTCTTTAATAACCAATTGACATTCCAGCAACGTCACAACCTCCTTAGTAAGGGAATCAACCTCATCGTTTAATTACGAGTAGATGTGGGAGATGGAAATAGAATCAAAGGATTCATGTAAATCTATGATATGCCATTGCCAAGGTATCAAAGCTAAAATAGAGAAGTGAGCCCAACTTCTAAGCCAATCCACAATCCATGAATCCCCCACTACATGCAAATTCTTTAGGCCCTTTTCCAAAGAGAATTTTAGCAATAAGCATAGAGCTATTAGATTTGCACGGTTGTTTGTTAGTCCTCCTACACCAATTTTCAAAGAGAAATAATGAGAATGGTTGAGTTAAAGAAGCGTGACACCATCGAAATATCCCAATGCTATTAACGTAAAGGAAGGAGGGTGCAATAACTTAATTTAAATTATTGCTGAGTTCTTTTTCACTTATTTGTATGTTGTTCTAATTCTATACACATCCATAGAAGTCTCTGAACCCTTGTACTAAACAAAATGTACGATTTTTGAAAAAGAAAAATGCCCCTAATTACATAACATGGAATCACTATGAAGGACTTAAGTGATAGATATTATAACCACGATATAAAACAAAGATCCAGGGAACCCCGATTTGAATCATCGTGAAAATTCAAAGAGGAAATAACCTCCTTCCCAATAACCTTCATAAAGGATCATATAATGAACAAATGATTAGTCATATTCCCTTCCACCTTGCATATAATACATATATTGGGACCCCTACCATCCACGGTTTATCCCAGGTTAAGATTCTATTAGCGAAGGATAACCACATGAAGACATGCACTTTCAACGGACAAGTTAACCTCCACACTATGGAACACCACCATTGTCTTTCACCTATAAATATGGAACACCACCATTGCCTCATACCCTAATTTGGCCGTGAGACTACCTGACGCATTATTCCAATACCATACTAGTTCATCCTCCAAATCACATAAAAAAATAGCATTATGATTGAACAACAAAACATAAGAATTTCACTCTTCTACCAAAATGCCATGTAGACCCAACTTCCCCCTTGATGCCCCATTTTGTAACCATTTCGGTTCTTCAAGTTGTCTTACATCAGCCAACTTGGTGATACCTATAACTCGAAGGGATTCTTTTATATTTGGAGAGAGAAAGTAATTACAAGTGACACTAAACCATGCATCATTTTCTAATTTGACTCTCTCTCCAATGCCAATAGACCAAGACACCTACATCCCAAGCATAGGGAAGATCATCACCTTCCCTTTCAAAATGTTTAAATCTCCTTTGAGTGATTTGGTCTCTAATATAATCCAATATTCCACTCAGAAGTCCTTTAAGAACTTTTTCCTCATAAGTTTACCCCCACAATCCTTCATGAAATAAAATCCTCCATATAGTATCCAGAGCCTACTTCAAGATATGAATTTGTTTATCCTCCATATAGCAACCAAAGCCTAATTTGTTTATCCTCCATATAGTATCGAGAGCCTACTTCAACAATGAATTTGTTTTATACCCTAATCATCCTATTTTTTAAGTTTAGCCAATATCTTCTAGCTAGATGATACTTTTCCAAGATTCTCTAGGCTAAGTCCAAAAAAATGTAAAGAATTTATTTCCAAATCTTTCTCGTATTCTCTTGGGAACATCCACCAAATATAACAAATAAGCAAGAATACTTTCAAGAACTTCCTTAAGAAGAACCAACCTACCGCCCAAGGATAACCACGTAAAGAACCAACAAGAAATTATGGACTCAATTTTCTTATGGAGCCACATTCAATTAGTAATCCAATGATGATCTAGATTTAGGTAGTACTAAAGGTATTTTATGTCATAGTCCACAGGATCAACACATAAGAAGAGCATGGGATTGATATGAGCTTCAACCATTCGAGGGAGTTCATTACATAAAATGATAAATTTATTGACATTTGATTCCATATCGGTGACCATATAGAAGACATTTAGGATCTAATTATTCATCCTCCACTCTCTGATAGAACTATATACGTCCTCCAAAAATAAATGGTGAGTTTACAAAGTTATCTAAGCGATCCTAACTCCTTTAAGGGACCCTTCGAGATTTTCATAATGAATTAGCCAACTCAAATTCTCTTTTATCAACAAGAATAGAAAGGGAATAAGGAGAATCCTTTCCTCAAACCTATTGAGGATTTTAAAATGTTCGAGGGAGAACCATTGTTCATCACCGCAAAGGAATTTGAAGGAAAGCACCCCTTGATCGAATTGACCCCTTCCCAGCTTAAACCAAACTGAAGCAAAACTAATTTGAGAAAAATCTAGTTTACCTTATCATAAGTTGTTGCCAAGTTGATCTTCAGATGATAACTTTTTCATCTTGATAGAATGCAGACCCTCTTGCACTGATCCCACTGCATCTAGGGTCAATTTGGTGAACAAGAACATGAACTTCTCTTTTGAGATGTTGCTAGAAATGGATCATTTGATCTGATTTATGATTTTTTTTTTGGCCATAACCTTATATACTAAGTTATATAGTGAGATGAGATGGAATTCATTGAAGGATTGTGTATCCACTTTCTTGGAAAATAAAGCAAGAAAAAATTATTTGAAAATACCCAAGAAAATTTTATTTGAAAATACCCAAGATTCTTCCAGTAGTCCTCGACTACCCTAATAATTTCATCTTCCAACGAATCATAGAAGCCGAGGTAAGAGTCGACTATCCATCCATTAGGGCCCAAGATTTTCACTTTCTTGAAGTTTGTCAATACCTTTCATATTTCTTCCTTTGAGACTGGACCCTCCAGACTCATAGCCATATCTTGATAAAAACTCCTTGGAGAGAGACCTATAACCCATATCTTCTCTACTATATGAGACTCCTCTAATTCCTTAAAGAGGACCTTGAAATGAGCCTTTCAAGTAGACGAAAGATGATTAAAGGATCTTATTTTGGACCCATATGATCCTTCCAACTACCAAATGGTATTGAATTATTTCCTATGCACTACAAAGAGATTTAAAAAAATAGTATTATCATCCTCTTCCTCGAGCTAGATGTTATATCCTCATGGTAAAATAACCCTAGCCCTATTCCGAGTCCACATATTCTCAACTTCTTCTTCAACCATCAGTAGATGAGCTCGAGTGGAAACCTTCATCTTCTTGTCCCACCACTCTTCGACCAATCTCTTCACAAGTTTCAGATTGATGTAAATTGCATCATGTATGCGGTTCCTTCCATGGCATTGAAATGCTTCCAATTCTCATGAATGATCCTCTAGAGCTCCTCATCTTCCATCCACGCATGTCATATTTAAAAGGACCAGGTTGTTTTTCATCATCATTGGCCAATTGCACCATAATGGGATGGTGATCTGATGAATCGCCCACTCCCCCCCCACTATTTGAACCTGTCAATTCCTTCCAACAACTCTTCTAATAACAAAAATCTATTATGCTGCTTGGACACCCATGACGTTCCACCTCAACCATTTCTCCACATCGATAATAGTTGTACCTGCTCAATGTCAACAAGATTGAGGCTCTTGAACAAATGAACAAAGCATTGCACAGGTGTTCAAATTTAAGTCAACAACTAAGATAACATTACCCTCCCATAAAGAAATTTAATGTTTCAGCACCTCCCAATAATCCCTTCGATCCACATAGGGCTGGTACAAATTCATAATTTTGAACACTTTATTCATATACTTTGCTTCCCCTTCCAGCGCAATACTTCAATTTATAATATAAGAGTTTACACTAGAAAAGGAATGATTCCATGCTATTAGCAACCCTCGAGACATAACAACAACATCAAGGGTACATAAATTCTAACCACACATTAGAGGTTCGAGGGAATCGATTTCTTTTGACCCCGTTACCATTGTTTATTGTAACGGTAACACATTAGGATTATAAAGGGAAAGAACGCTCGTGAGGGCTTGTCGCTTATGGTCACCTTCTACCCCTCTCACCTTAAGTGAGAGAAAAATCATGGAGGGGCTACACCAGAGGGCATTCCAACTCTAAGATCCATGCCAGTTGTTATTTGTTTATTTTGAATTACTTCTCTTGAAGACATGCTCTTGGCTTTTGACAGGAAGGACTTGGGAAGGAGGCTCCACTAAGGGAGCCATGCCTTCTTTGACAGCCCCTAAAGCTTCATACCCCGAAGGTTTTCTGGACCTAAATGAATATCAAGGAGAAGAGGGTTCTTTAAAACCTCGTTCAGTTGGAATCATCGAAATAGGCCGGGGAGTCCGAGGTATCCACCTCCTCAACCAAAGGACCATCTGTACAAAATCCCTTAACGACTCTCATCGAGGAAACAAACTACTCTTTCAGGATAAAATCAGAGGACGTCGGAGAGGCCGATGAGACAAAGAATTTATACTTGAACAAAGCGGAAAGAATTGAAGCCCTGCATTTAACTTTTAACACCGTGTCCACTGTTACTATCATCTAGCGGTCTGTCTCTGAACTATGAGGAACACAAGGGTTCTTCAGGCCCTAAAAATATTTGATTTCTCCCCTCCACACATTGCAGAACCTATGATATGATAATCTCGTTCTTCTCCATAGATGGAAACCCCTCTGCACAATCTTTTCTTACCCCGGATGAAATTTTAGGGTTTGGATAGTCTCGCCAAAGATTACCCACCTTATGACACCTTGAGCAATGGAACATCTTCCAATAACCTAGAGCCAAAATCGAGGCTCCATGTCCTAATCTATCTCTAGCTCTGACAATATCCCTTTACTTCGATCCAACTCCACTAAAACCATTGCCAACTATTTTTCCTCACAAGGGTTCTTCAGGCCCTAAAAATATTTGATTTCTCCCTCCACACATTGCGGAAACTATGATATGATAATCTCGTTCTTCTCCATAGATGGAAACCCCTCCACACAATCTTTTCGGACCCCGGATGAAATTTTAGGGTTTGGATAGTCTCGCCAAAGATTACCCACCTTATGACACCTTAGAACATCTTCCAATAACCTTGAGCCTAAATAGAGGCTCCATGTCCTAATCTATCTCTAGCTCTGACAATATCCCTTTACTTCGATCCAACTCTACTAAAACCATTGCCAACTATTTTTCCTCATTGTTTAACGTTTGCTCATCAACACCTTTGAATTTACCAATAGTGTTGGCAATAAACTGCAAGACTATGCCCGACCAGAGAGCCAATGGGAGGGCATGCAAAAGGAACCAGATATGTTGAATGTACAAAGGCTCCAATTAGGTATTGAGATCGGGTCACAACACCACTTTAGGACCATACTAAAGAGGCCCTAAATGTAAAGACCCGGCTTAATTAAATACAAAATTAAAATTCAATTAACATATAATTGCCTTACGTAATTTATACATTTACTTCAAAAGCATAAATATTTTTGCATAAGTTAAAATCTATCTACAGCATGGAAATAACTCAACAGTTGACATATAAATACCTATTTATGATGCTAATTCTCGTCGATATGGTTGTCCCTTCCCTGTTGACTTGCTGTTGTCTTGCCTAGCCCGATGAACTGCCCAACACTGCCCAAACCGACTATCCACCCAGCCAGCTAGGAGCAGCCTGTCTGACTCCCTAGCTCCAGGAAACCGAAAGGAATCCTGGCCCCCGTGCCCAAAACCCCGAGCAACCCGGTGCACTGTGTCAATGCTACTCACAAAAATTCACCTCCCTCTCTGCAATACTCAAAGCTCCCAAAATCCATCCCCCAACTCCCGTAGAATGGTCTCCCTTCCATCCCCTTCCCTTCCTTATCCCTCCTTCACCGACTCTTCCCCCTCATTAATTTCCTTATCTCCCGCTTATTTATTTCTTATCCCATTCTTTAATGCCTTATCCCCCCTTCATTAATATCTTATCCATATCTTTAATGCCTTATCCCTTCCCGCATACGTAAAGTATTTTAATTAAACAATTTAAAATTATTAAGCCCCCCTTTAATTATTACCAATATCATTGAGTGTGATATGTAATAATTAATTAATTAATTAATTAATCAAAAGTTAAAACAATTAATTAATAAATAAATAATCAATTAATATTATTAATACTAATCGTTGTTTAATTAAAACCATATTAGGACAATTAATTATTTAATAAATTTTACTTAATAATCCCTAAGCATGTATTCATCTAGGGTTGTTACATACACCCACCCTTCAAGAAATTTCGTCCCGAAGTTAAGGTATCTCGTGGTACAAAGGAAAAGAAACATGGTTCATACATTCATAACAAGTAATCGACATTATTAGTAAGTAAGTCATGAAAACTCATACATACTAGTGTACATGTACAAGAATTGCATGTGTAGCTAGTACATACAATTCTCGTGCATGTACTAATAATCAAACTGTCATCGTTTAGTAATTTATGTATGCATCAAATTCAGTTAGCAAGGCTAGTCTTTTATAAAAGATAACAAACCAATCAATTGTTTGAGAAATCCTTTAATTACTTTTATCTAGTTCTACAATTTTATTTTAAACAACTGTGGTTTAGTTACATAATAATGAATATTCATATATACACATTTTTCTTCATCAAAATCCACCACATGACAGATCTCCATATAGTC
>ML801916.1:39498-53382 GCA_009831015.1 Picea engelmannii | reverse complement strand
GAGGGTTCCCACGTCCGATACCTGCAATTCCTTCCAATTTAGTTTATGTGATTCATCAACAACATAATGACGTAAAACAGATACATGAAATACATTATGAGTTTTATGCAAGTGGGGTGGCAGTACGAGACGATAGGCAACGGTTCCAATTTTCTCTTGGAGCCTAAATGGACCTATAAACCGAGGTGACAACTTTGTCCCCTCCCCGAACCGTATGGTACTCTTATTAGGCCTGATACGAATGAAAACTTGGTCCCCCACTTCATAATTTCGGTCGGTCCTGTGTGCATCCGCATAACTTTTCTATCTATCCCGTGCTTCTTTTAGTCTCTGCCTGATCTGAATAACCTGTTCCTCCATTTCCTGAATCAATTCTGGCCCAACTGTTACTCAGTCTTCTAATCTATCCCAACTCAATGGTGTTCTGCATGGCCTTCCATACAAAGATTCGTATGGTGGCATTCCGATGGAACTATGATAACTATTATTATAGGAAAACTCTATCAAAGGTAGGTACTTCTCCCATTGGGTTTGATTATCCATCACATACATCCTAAGCATGTCTTCCATGACTTGATTTACTCTTTCAGTTTGCCCATCTGTTTCAGGATGATAAGCTATGCTTAAGTTCAACTAAGTCCCCAATGCTGACTGTAAACTTGTCCAAAACCTAGAAGTGAATCTGGAGTCCCTATCTGAAATGATCTTCTTAGGTATCCCATGCAAACGGATAACTTCGCTTACGAACACTCGTGCCACATCAGTAACATCGTAAGTGTCTCTAACTGGAATGAAATGAGCACTCTTGGTTAACTTATCCACTATCACAAGAATGGAATTGTGTCTATGAGATGTGAGCGGTAACCCCACAACAAAATCCATAGAGATGACTTCCCATTTGGACATAGGAACATCATGTGGTTGTAGGAGGCCTGCTGGGTGATGGTGGTCGGCTTTCAGCTGTTGACACTCTAGGAATTTGGCGACGAAATGGACTACATCGCGCTTCATGCCCACCTAGAAGAAGAGCTTCCTCATATCTGCGTACATCTTCTTCACACCCGGATGCGCACAATAAAGTGATCTATGGGCTTCCTTCAGTATGATGCTTCTAATATCCCCACTCTTAGGGATGTACATCCTTCCTCGATATCTTAACAATCCATTTGTTTCCAGACTGTATCCTTCATACTTTGGCTCTAACTGCCTCCCGCTCTGGAGGTTTGAAGTAACCTTCAAATACCAACTGTCTCCTTGGAGTTGTTCCAACACGCGTTTCCTCAGATTGACCTTTAAGGTTACAAAGGAGAAGATACATGGTCTCCTACTCAAGGCATCTGCAACCACATTTTCCTTTCCCTTGATGTACGATATACCAAAATCGTACTCACTCATAAACTCACTCCATCGCCTTTGCCTGGCATTCAGATCTCTTTGAGTGAAGAGATGTTTTAAACTTTGATGGTCCGTTTTGAGTTCAAAATTTTGCCCTACAAGATAGTGTCTCCAAAGTTTCAGAGCTAGCATTACAGCTGCCAATTCTAAGTCATGAGTCACGTATAACTCTTTGTGCTTCTTCAAATTTCTTGATGCATAAGCTATCACTCCTCCATCCTGCATTAGCACGGCCCCCAATCCTTTCTCTGAGGCATCCGTGCAGACCGTGAAATCCTTTTCCATATCCGGCACTCGTAGAATTGGCGCACTAGTTAGTAACCTCTTATGCTCAATGAATGCACTATCACATTCTTCTGGCCATTCATACCTGACCCCCTTGCGTTGCAAGGTGGTGATGGGTTTTTGAGAATCCTTCCACAAATCTCCGATAATAACCCGCTAGTCCCATGAAGCTTCTCACCTCATGTGCATTTTTCAGCACTAGCCATTCCATAATGGCCTTTACCTTTTCTGGGTCCACCGAGATTCCTTTGCCTGAAATGATATGGCCTAAGTAGTGGATCTCTTTCTCAAAGAAGGAACACTTCGACAACTTTCCATACAATTTGTTCTTTCTAAGGAAAAATAACACTATTTGCAAGTGCTCCTCATGTTCTCTTTCATTCCTGGAATAGATGAGAATATCATCCAGAAAAACTTGTACAAATTGATCTAGGTACTTCCGGAATACGACGTTCATGAGGCTCATGAACACTGCTGGTGCATTGGTCAATCCGCAAGGTACTACAACAAACTCGTAATGTCCAAACCGAGTTCGAAAGGCAGTTTTTGAAATATCACCTTCCTTAATCCTTAACTGATGATATCCAGATCGCAAATTGATCTTTGAGAATACCGCTGCTCCTTTCATCTGATCGAAGAGGTCATATATTTGCGGTATTGGGTACCTATTTTTCACTGTAGCATAGTTCAAGTCCCTGTAGTCTATACACAGTCGTAAGGATCCATCCTTCTTCTTTACAAAAAATATCGGTGCGCCCCAAGGTGAGACACTGGGCCTTACTAGCCCTAAGTCTAGTAACTCCTTCAACTGCATTTGCAATTCACAAAGTTTCGGCGCTGTCATTTGATACGGAGTCTTGGATATTGGTTCTGCACCAGGTTTAAGCTCAATAGTAAAATCAAGCTCCCTTTCAGGAGGTAACCCTGGTAACTCGTTTGGGAAAACATCTGGGAATTCTGACAGTACCGGATACTGATCTACTGAGGGTCCTTTCCTTTCACCCACCACTTCCACTACATACAGTCGACACGCTTACCTCAAGCACCGCTTGACCTTCATAGTTGATATAAAGCGTAATGACACTTTTCTCTGTACACCTTGGATCACTATTGGTCTTCCTTCGTCATCAATACAAAGCACCCTTTTTGTGAAACAATCTATCAAAGTTCGATGAGTTGCTAACCAATCCATTCCAATGATTAGGTCATATGCCCCAAGAGCAGTGACGTATACCTTCAACCTTGTAGTGCACACTCCTAGGTCTACTATACAATTATCGACACTAGGTCCTACAACTTGTTTTCCCCCCGAAGCCATCTCGACTTGTTTAAAGTCATCATGCTCGTAGGCTGCCAGCCCACTCTTTTCTAATGCAGATGATGAAATGAAACTATCTGTCGCACCAGATTCAAACAAAATCTTAACATTAATATGATTTAGCGTACCTGATGACTCAACCACGGTGGAATGATGTTCGGCCTGGCGGTTATTAACCGTTGCGTAAATTTGATGGTTGCCACTTGACCTCCCCATTGGTGCCTTTCCTCCTCTATGCACAAACCCTGATTGTAACTCTGGACAGCCCCGTTCGTAATGGGGTCCTTCACATCTCCAACAGGCAATACGAGATTGAACCGGTGCACTGTTATGTGACTGATTCCTAAATGAGTTCCTTGCTCTGGAACCCCTGCCCCTACTAGTTGTTCCTAGAGATGGTCGTGGACCTATCTGTACCATTGGCGATGAACGAGATGTTGCACTAGTTTCCATTGAAATCCCTGCAGCTACTATCCTTGGTACGAACTTGTTACCATAAGGTGGTGGCCTTGAGCCCCCTCCCCTAGGAAATGTCCTCGGGGTTTTTCCTACGAATCCAGGGCGATGTGGAAATTTCAATCTTGTACCTCCTGTTAAGTTCATGTGTTCTTCCGCATAACACGCACTTTCTACCGCCTCCGCTACTGAAGACGGTTTCCACATCCACACCATAGCTCTTATTTTCGTGTTCAATCCATAAACGAAGCGCTCTGCTTGTCGTTGGTCATTATCCATATACGAAACATATTTGACCAGTTCCATAAACCTCATATCGTATTCTTCTACAGTTCTGTTTCCTTGTACTAAGGCATGAAATGCCCCTACCTGTTTCTCCTCGTAGTAAGCTGGTAGATACTTCCTCTGGAACCTCTCCTCGAAAAGTTCCCAAGATACTGTATCTGGGGTAAGGTGTAGTTGTCTTTCCAAGTTGCCCCACTAGTTCAAGGCGCTATCTCTTAACTGGAAAATTGCGATCTTTGCCTTTGAATTGGACGCATAGTCTCTTAGGGAAAAACACCTTGTCATTCCTTCCAACCATGCTTCCGCGCGTTCACTGGCGCGACCTCTGGAAAACTCCGGAAGTTTGATCTTCTGCAATTCTCGTGTGATGTCTTCAGGTGGAGGTCCTCCCCCTGAATCCCTTGATGCTTCTGGATTACCCGCTCCAGACGGTGGGGGTTCCACTTCAGTGCCTGCCGGTTGTCACCCCTTTAGAGTCTCGTTGATGGCTTCCAACGAGCGCAGTATGAGGGCTAGTTCGGGCGATGGTGGTGGTGGCGCTGGCGGTGTTGGCGGTGCTTGCGACGACGCTCCCTTGCCTCGACTCCCTTGAGTCCTGACCATCCTGTATGCTTTGACCTGCATCCACCAAAGTCATCAGGGTGAGTTCCAGGATGTTTCAAATTGGTGCTACTCAAACTAGAAACAAGGTTAGGTGTAAGTTTTCTTTACTTGTCTGTAAACAGACATTACTCCATCAGGGGATTGGCTAGGTTAGGGTTAGGTTTAAGCATCTAAGCTTCATTTCTTCTCCCCTATGAAAATAACTATTGGTTCCCCTGCCTTATGGCTATGTTAGCCTTGCACCTCACTCGCCACTTCCTAGGCTTACTCTCCTAGTGCATATGTCGCCTCCTACCCGCTTGTCCTAGTCTAAGCCTTTTAACTTTTCGCATACTACTTGATTACAAATGACTTCCGATCTTATGTTTATTAACTTACGCCGATATGCGTACACCTATCGACAATGGCACAATCAATGATCTTTTAAATCTTACTTAAGCTTAAACCCTTATCCAATGGCTACGCATTGAAGATGCTGGCATATTATTAGTCGTCCTCCAAAATCAATGAGTCTCATTTATCGTTCATAAATTTCTTGCATTTATCACAGCATCCATTAGCATGTTATATATATATATATATATATTCAAACGTTTACCTAATCACATTAAAAATGCTATAAGGTTATATAATTACCACGTTTAATGATTAAATAGGATTAAACTGCGGCAACTAAATAACCGTCCACAACTGCCAGCCATGTTTCGGCGTTCACCAGTGCTATGTACCTTTCGGCATTAGTGTTCTTCTTAACACGCCGCATTGAGCACATACGTCCCTTTCTGGGCTCCTCCATTTATGTCTTTGGTGCTTGAGAGCTTGGCATGTGACCTATATGGCTCTAAAAGGCGCTTGATAGCTTGGCATGTGGTCTTGAGTATGACAATTAAAATATTTAAATGTGAAATTATTTGTAAAAGAAACAATGCATGGCGCATTGGTAGGGCGGCCATTGTCAAAGCTTTGCACGGTGGGGAGGTTCGGGGTTCAAATCCCACGGGCTCCATAAAAATTTATACTTAGCCCTATATTACTCAAACCTAACTAATATTTTATTAATCTTTTAATAAAATTAATAAAGTTAATTAGTTTAATTAGTTATTAATTAAACATTATTAATTTCATAATTAACCTTTTTATTTTTATTTTTAATTTTTTTTATGCTAGTGTAAATTTAAATTATAAAACTAAGATTCATAATAAATAAAAAGAAACAAATTTAATTATTCGAAATGAAAATTTAATTATTAAATAAAAAGCATTATCTGGCAGCCTTTAAGGTCGGGCTCGGCATGAAGCCCACGTGCCCGGCCTCCGGATCTCACTACCAAACACCTAAGCGGCTCCTTAACCCTAACGCTGCCTCACTTCCGCCTCTCGTCTCTTTGCTCTGCTCTTGGCACTGTAGAGTAATTTCTGCATTATCATCATCTTCACTGCTGCTCTCATCGTTGTTACTACTCTCATTCATAGAATGAATCTTTCTTCTCAACAGAGTATTCAAATGTAGTTTCTCAGCTATGGCTGCTCGAGTTCCCTCGTCCTGTTTCTCCAGTCCACGTTTTAAAACTCTCTTTGCCCATTTTGATAGGGACAACGTGGCTCTACCAGGCTCTGCAAAGTACTTCAGGGATGCCAGTGACGAGGAGCGGGGACATGCAAAAATGCTCATGAAATATCAGAACATCAGCTACTGCCCATGAGGAAATCCACGTTTTATTTCTCGTGAGGCGCTTGGGCATTGGCATGTGGCATGGGTTGTGTTCGCATGCACGACTCATGTATTCTTGTGTGGCAAGAGGTGCGATTTTTTATCACTACACTTCATTTTGATGCCTACCATCATCAGAGAAGTGAGTAAGCAGAAGATAGAGGGAAAGCGTGTGAAAATGTTGAAGTTTTTTTTATTTGTCAAAGGTGAAGATCGAATTTAATGCCTACGATACAAGGTCGGCATCTGCACTTGAATTCCTGGCCCAATGCAACTCCATTAAGGCCAAGGAGTCTAACCCCAACTTCCAGATCACTGTGTGAAGAGACGAATGGATGACCACCATCCTCATATCACCGTGACATTCAACAATGGCGTCGAAGAGGTGATCGATGGTTCCAAAACTGCTGCCCAGGCCATCCGCAAGACAATTCTGGAGAAGGGTCAGGCGCTGGAGACCCAACATATGTTCAAGGAGGCCGGCCAGTCATTGCCGGTTGTTATTCCTGAAGAAGAGCTTCATCAGACTGCTAAACCCACTAAGGTAAGGGTTTAAAGTTAAACCCTACGCTTTTTCATATTTTATTTTTAATTATTTTTTTTTTGTTGATTTGCAACTGCAATGAATTAAAGTTCTATCTTGTTTTTTTTTTTTTTTTCTTTTTAATTTTTTTTCAGTTGATTTCTAACTCCAAGGAATTGAACTCCTGAACAACGTTGTTAAACGTAATTCGTTGAACAATTGAATGATTGTTTTTTTTTTTTAAACATGAACAATTTTATCTATTATGCTTAAGCGAGGTTAATATACTTCTGCCCGTTTTTCAAAACGGCAGGATATATTCCAATAGAAATACGCTCTTATACTATGTAGAGATTTCCCTGTTCTATTTCCATGCTTTCTAACAGACTTACAAACATTGTTCTTTACAAAAAGAGATGATAGCAGAGACCGATTCACGGTGTCCTTTGAAAGAATGGACAACATTTAAGCAACTTTCCACAAACACAGCAGTTTCTATCAAGAAAGTATAAGAATATATGTCTCAGTTGAGAAGGATAGGCCGAGGGCACGGTGTATGGCATTTTTATCAGATGCTATTGAACGGAGGTGATGTGGCTGTAATGATGAGGAAACGCATGATACAGAAGACCATTTTCCCCAAATCAGATTGTGCTGCTATATTAATTGATGGATTTCATTGAGGGAAACTTTCTCACCGATCAGGTTTGATATTCATGTTTGTAAGCTTATCTCTTTGAAGTACGTGTAAGCTTATCGCTTTGACATTCATGTTTGTAAGCTTATCGCTTTGACATTCATGAGAAACCCCAAACTCGAGTATGTTGAATTCTGCGGAGGGGAATTTAGCCCTTAAGGCTCCAGTGTTTCAACTATGGCTCTGATACCAAATGTAAAGACCTGGCTTAATTAAATACAAAATTAAAATTCAATTAACATATAATTGCCTTACGTAATTTATACATTTACTTCAAAATCATAAATATTTTTGCATAAGTTAAAATCTATCTACAGCATGGAAATAACTCAACAATTGACATATAAATACCTATTTCTGATGCTAATTCCCGTTGATATGGCTGTCCCTTCCCTGCTGACTTGCTGTTGTCTTGCCTAGCCCAATGAAATGACCAACACTGCCCAAACTGACTATCCACCTAGCCAGCTAGGAGCATCCTGTTCGAATCCCTAGCTCCAGGAAACCGAAAGGAATCCTGGCCCCCGTGCCCAAAACCCTGAGCAACCCAGTGCACTGTGTCAATGCTACTCACAAAAATTCACCTCCCTCTCTGCAATACTCAGAGCTCCCAAAATCCATCCCCCAACTCCCGTAGAATGGTCTCCCTTCCAACCCCTTCCCTTCCTTATCCGTCCTTCACCGACTCTTCCCCCTCATTAATTTCCTTATCTCCCGCTTATTAATTTCTTATCCCATTATTTAATGCCTTATCCCCCCTTCATTAATATCTTATCCATATCTTTAATTCCTTATCCCTTCCCGCATATGTAAAGCGTTTTAATTAAACAATTTAAAATTATTAAGCCCCCCTTTAATTATTACCAATATCATTGAGTGTGATATGTAATAATTAATTAATTAATTAATTAATCAAAAGTTAAAACAATTAATTAATAAATAAATAAATAATCAATTAATATTATTAAAACTAATCATTGTTTAATTAAAACCATATTAAGACAATTAATTATTTAATAAATTTTACTTAATAATCCCTAAGCATGTATTCATCTAGGGTTGTTACACTAAAGCTAGTTTTTTAGCCATGGATGTAAGCTAAAACAAAGCCAATCGTTGACCAGCAGATGAAACATCAGCCGTTAAACCAAAAATATACACCATTCCTCATCCAACCACTTCGACAAGAGGCCCTTGGACACAATTTTCCCCATGAATTTACTCACTAGGGTCAACATCAAAAGGGCCTCGACCTTATCCAAACCTACATCGTTCCTTAGAATCATTATCAATCTGTCCAATATTTATTTGATACAATTAGCCTTTCGATGAGACTAGAAATTCGAACCGAAGGTAACAATAAATGATTGGAGTCGTGACTTAAGCCTACATCCCCAAGGGTCTCTATTTCGAAATACGAAATATAAAAATCTATTTGTACCGCAACAATGCGTCCTCCAATAGAGGATCCACCATTTGCTCGCGCTCAATGTCCAGGGAACCATCCATCGCCTCCTCCGTAATTGAGGCACTAAAATCCTTCGAACAAGGCCATATCTCCTTTAGCTCATCATACATACAAAATATCACCAAGGAAAAACACTCATCATCTTCGTCATAATTGAGTAGATCCTCCTCCATTAGAATCGAGGAAAAATAGTCATCATTTTCCTCATAATTGAGCAGATCCTTCTCCATTAGAACCTTACCTAGGTCAGACCCCAGACCACATTATCGAACTTCTCTTCATAGAGACTTTGTAATGTAATCATTTAGTCGCTAAATAATATATTGAATGTGCTTTAGAGTGTAAGGTTTTTCACCTTAAAGAGTTTTCATTCATCATCTTCGTCATAATTGTCGTCATAATTGAGCAGATCCTCTTCCATTATAATCGAGGAGATACACTCATCATCTTCGTCATAAAAGAGTTTTCATTCATCATCTTCGTCATAATTGAGAAGATCCTCCTCCATTAGAACCGAGGAAAAACAAACATCATCTTCCTCATAATTGAGCAAATCCTCCTCCATTAGAACCTAACCTAGGTTAGATCCCAAACCTACCACACATGTCTAACTTCTCTTCATAGAGACTCTGTAATGCAACCATTTAGTCGCTAAATAACATATTGAATGTGTTTTAGAGTGTAAGGTTTTTCACCTTAAAGAGTTTTCATTCATCATCTTCGTCATAATTGAGCAGATCCTCCTCCATTAGAACCAAGAAAAAACACTCATCATCTTCGTCATAATTGAGCATATCCTCCCATTAGAACCTGACCTAGACCAGACCTCAAACCTACCACACCTGTCTAACTTCTCTTCATAGAAACTCTATAATGTAACCATTTAGTAGCTAAATAATATATTGAATGTGCTTTAGAGTGTAAGGTTTTTCACCTCAAAGAGTTTTTCCCTATAAATTTTGTTTTTTATTTATTTATTACAATTGCTTTATTTTTTAACAAAAAATATAGCAATAAAAAAATTAACAACATATTGAACTATAAACATGACAACTACAATATATAATTTTCTGCACTTTTGGACAACTAGTAAAAAATAGGGGTATTTTTCATTCCCGAGTACTAATGTACTTAAGACATCATACTAAAAGAGTTAAAAAGGTATATTAAAATAGCATGGTAAAAAACCCCTACGACACTTCATTTATACAAACTTAGCCACTTAAATATGCAGATCCAAAAGGTAGAACATTTAAACTACACTGATTTAAACATAAATTATATACAAAAAATTCATTTACATACATATATATGTAGGTGATACGTATCATGTATCATTGCTCTACTTTGAATGGGAGGTAGAATAACATATTTTTAATCATAGAATAATATTTATTTGTTTAGGAGAATTGAATCTCTTCCACAATTTGTGTACTTAATGACCACCCAATTGATCATTCAATTTTGATAGGTAGTGTTCAAAAGTTCCGCTAAAATGAAGTCTGATAGATTTAACATTACTAAGAGATCACCTAATAAAGTTTGACATATTTAACATTACTAAGCAATCACCTCATATATCATTCACATATTATTTACCATTCAGTTTTTGTCACTATGGTGATACGTTTTTAAATATGTTCATTAAAATATATCATCTCAAAACTAATTGATAAATCACATACATCAATAATTTATAGATTCTCAAATTATTTTTATAATATAAATGTCATAACAAATTAAGAAGAGTGATTCTTCTAAATATTATCAAAAATTTGATAAAGTTTTTAGGTTTTAATTTTAAGACATCTCTTATAGTAAATTTGGTTTTATAATATGATCTGAAATCACTTCTTATTGATGAAGAAGTTTTTTTTTTTTTTTTAATTAAAAAAATTAAGTTAATAGCACAAGATCCATATGTTTATGGGAAGAGTGCAAGTTTGTTTCCTTATGAACCACCAAAAACTTATTTTAGGTGGTCAAATTTTCTCTACATAAAATGATATGGCTACTTGGTGTTGTGTTGAGATTATATCAACACGCTTTACATAAGTATCCCTTGGTACTGTGGTGCTCTAAAAATATATAAAAATTAAATTGTGATATGCAATCAATATTCCACATTTTATCTTTCATTATCCTCATATGAATGAGGTTACACTATAGCATTTAGTCTCATATATGGGACAAAAACAAGATGTTAATTAAAAGCACATGAGGTCGTTGTTTTCGAATGGGAGAATAAACTTAAACACCTATTTTGATTCTAGAGTAAGAACTAACACTAATAAAATATCCTCTTCCTAGTTTGAATAATAATAATAATAATATTTTTCCTTTAAACTCGTTGATTCTAATTACTCTAAAGGCTCAATATGTCTAACACCTTTTTGAAAAGAAAATATTGCACGATATCTTTAAAGAGGACACGCAATATTGCCAAGTCTCCTAAAAAAGTAGAGATCAAATGTTGTGCAATTATTGGTGTACTACATTCTCGACACCTAAGTATTGACCAGAAAGTCGTTTTACTCACTTACCAAGGAAAGAAAACCATGTGTTCACACTAACATGTTATGCTAGTTTCAATTAAAAATTAAAACCATTAAATCAAAATAAAAGTAGAATGCTGACCAAAAATCAAATTGTTAAATAATTTTTTTAAATTTATCTTAATTGATCAAACTTGTAAAAATTAACAATAAGACGATTGAACATGAAAACATTATATAACTCACCCCAAATACATATATACATATATGAACCTATCGAGTGGAAAATATCTAGTGGAAATGCTAGCAACAATTTATGAAGCCATGATAATGATGCTTACCATGGCACCCAATATTATAATGGTAAAGTGAACCTAAATCAAGATCATCGACTTTTTAAATGGAGTCACCCTCCTATCCAAGTTGTGAATGCGAATGAGGGACTCAAGTGCCATAGTGCAATGAAGGGTTCTAGTTATCCAACATGAAACACATCACGCATAAATGAACACATAGAGAGGGTATGCTATCATTTTGTTTCTCCTCCGTGGGGACTTAGAGTCACATGGTGCAAGATGGACTTGGGCTGGACAATGGCATTGCACTCTCTTTCCTTATCGTAAAGTAATTACACCATCCCTTTTATCATCATTATGAATTTTGGCATCGCATTTCATATATATGACTCACAAACTAAACACATTGAAAGTCAATGTGTTTCACAATGATTTGACAATCACCAAATATTTTCAATGAATTTTCAAAGCTCGACTAGAACTAAGGCTTTGGATTCAATGGCATTGTTGGTGCATATGAATTCTAAGTTATAGGAAATAATTTTTTGAGGATTGTACGAAAGAACCTGGTTCTTTATGCCTAATTTCGAATTAGCTTCATCAAAATAGAAATAGAGATTCCATGAGTGAGTGTCTACAAGTTTTCATAAATTAGTTTTACTTAAGTTTCACCTTCATTTCCACCATCTTGAGTAAGGATTTGAGCAACACGATGTTTGTCATAATTAACGACGTCGTTAAGAAAAATGTTGTTAATTCATTTTGCGTAGTTAAGGAAAATGGTCATTTTTCTGATCTAAATTTATTAAAATGTATTTAATAGTTTTTTTTTTTATCTAGATTTAATTTTGATTACCATTTTACAACAATGATAAAAGAGACCAATCGAGGGAGAAGTATCCTTTTAAATTTTGACATTAGGCTCTTGTCAAGAACATTTCATATACCTCACAAATGTCTATTACTGCAATGCCGATGACTTGACGTATTCATGATTATGAATTTATTTAGTTGAATAAAATTTTCAATTCGACCATCACCTTAATTCAAATTTGTGAAATATATCAAGTTGTATGATATGTAAAGGTTACTTACTCACATAAACAATTATGTAAATTTGTCTTATAATGATATGTAAAGGTGACTTACTCAAATAAACAATTATGCAAATTTGTCTTATAATGATATGTAAAGGTGATTTATTCATGTAAACAATTATGCAAATTTGTCTTATAGATTATGTAAACAATTATGCAAATTTGTGTTATAGATTTTAAGGTGGTAAGAAAAGGAGATGCAAATTTGTCTTATAGATTATAAGGTGGGAAAAAAAGGAGAGGTCTTTCACTAACAAGGTATTTTAATTTTTTTTTAATGAATAGTGATCATTGCTAACTAAATTATTAAAATATCATGCAATGTTATATTTTCATAATCTTTTTCATATTCTTTACAATGTTATATTCATATTAGATGGTAGAAGTGATAGATTTAAAAAGTTGTGTTTTGTTGTTAAATGAATTGGAAGTGCAAAGTGTTTCTATTCCTAGAGAAGAGTCTCTCAGTGCCCAATTTATCCATTTTCAAGTTCATTAGCTTATTTTCCGTAATTTTCTTTAAAACCTTTCATTCTAACCATTTCAAACAACATTATAGGGATTACACTAGTACTTTACAAAATCATAGGGATTACACTATGAAGAATTGAATCTTCTGAATCATTGTTATTGCTAACCTTAATATCACTCCATTGTTGTGTTAAAAAAGACTAATGCATTTAGAATTATTTAACATTCTTTCTCTTTATGTGCATATTGGTTTAAGATGCAACAATACTCCATAACTATTTCTTTTAATGTGTAGTTATTAACATGAGTTGGCTCTGTTTTATGGGAAGAGTTGTCATTGTAGTTCTTATTTGGTCTTAGATTAAATATTCAGATTTAAAAAAAATCTAATTTTAGATTTTCCTTTTCCCACTTTCCTTTGTATATTTATGAATTCATTATTGCAAAACTATTAGCATACCTTCCATTTAAATTATATTCATACCTTCCATTTCAATTACATTACTATTATTGGCATTGGCACTAGAATGGATGTTGGTAGTACATTTTAGGGAAGTAATTACAACTTTATTTGTGCAATATGGGAGAACAATGCTTGAAAGTTTGATATTAAGAGCAAAAAGTACCTCGAAGAGAAGCCATTTCATTCTCAAATTTATTTTCTTCGGCATAAATCCAATTCAACATGATAATGAGAATTTTGAATTCTCGATGACATATGACATGGATTCCAATACATTCAGAAAAAATTCTACCATAAAGTTTAATGCATATATATATATGT
>ML801916.1:22750-36927 GCA_009831015.1 Picea engelmannii | reverse complement strand
CGCTTCGCCAGGTGCTCGCGGATGCAGGGAAAGACATGGAGGCGTAGAATTGCATCCGAGGATCAATAGGACTGCGCGGAGTAGTGGGGGAGCCGCTCGGGATGGTGGCCATGGCGCGAGGAAGCGAGGAATGCCCAGGAGTTAAGATGTCCGAAGATTTGCGTCTTTTTGTCCTCGCAGGAGTAGAGGTGACACTCGGGGATAGAATTGGCGGATGGGTGGAGGAACCAGCAATCGGGGAGGTCGAGGGCGAGATGGAAGGTCAAGAAGGCTGCCACGGGGAGCCCCGCTTGGGCTTCCCTTTAATGCGTTCTCTCATGTGTGCAGGTTGGCTGGGAATTGCGCGAGGAGCGAGCAGCCAGAGTTGCAGGTAGCAGGTGGACCGCGTAGCAGTGAAATCCAAAGAGTGCTTGCGTCGAGAGGGAAGAAGCCCTTCCGAGCGCGCGCAGAGAGGAAGAACGTGAGCGAGTGATCCAGCCATGTTGCTGATATGTGGGAAGCGTAGGGTGGCGTAAATGCCCCTGCCCTTACCCATCAAATCTATTTAAGCCTGATTACGTTCAGGGACGGTAGAGCCCTGCGGCACGGGGTGATCACGTGCCCGCGCATGGGCCTGCAACGCGTCCCGTCCAGTTCTCCGCCACCTGGAGTCCACTAACACCCCATCCGGGGATCTTTATACAACCATTTACACCCTATGGGAACTTTGTTTTCAGGTAGCTCAGTTAATTCCCATGTTTCATTCTTCATTATTGATTCATATTCTTGATTCATTTCATTTTTCCATTCCTTATGTTCTTTGGATTGTTCATAAGTAACAGGTTCTACAACATTCATAACTTGTGTCATCAATGCATAATCTTTATACCTAGAAGGTACCTGAATTGTTCGTGATGACTTCCTTTGAGTTCCAACACTTTCATTTCTTATGATCTGTGGCGTAAGATCCCTTCTAGGTTACTCAAGAGTGTTTGTAGTATCCATGTTGCTTCCACTTTGTTCCTGTACATGTTTCTTCTCTTGTACTTGTTCCTATTATTGTACATGTTCATGTTCATCATCTATCTCAACTTTTACATGAGCGCCATTATCACAAGGAGTATACCAAACATCATTTTTACTTATCTCATCATCTGTATTCTCATGAAAAATTGCATTTTTGCTTGCAATCAACTTATGTGCACTAAGATCAAACAACTTGTATGCCTTATGATCATCACAATAACCAAGGAATGCACACTTGAAAGATTTTGCATCAAGTCTCCTTCTCTCATCTTTTGGAATATGAGAAAATGGCTTGGAAACAAATATCCTTAAATGACCAACTTCAGGTTTATAGCCATAAAAGACTTTAAAAGGCATTTTCAGATCGAGAATCTTAGTTGGACTTCTATTTTTCAAATAAACAACAGTATTAATGGCTTCTGCCCCAAAACCATTACAAATGTTTTTACCTTTCAACATGTTGCGAGCATATTCCACTAATGTCATGTTCTTCCTTTCAGATACACCATTTTGTTGTGGTGTATGAGACACAGTGAATTGTTGAATGATCCCATTGTTCTTGCAGTAGCTATCAAAATATCTTGAGGTATATTCTCCACCTTGATCAGATCTTAGAATCTTGATGCATTTTCCTGTCTTTTTTTCCACCATAGTTTTAAACTCCTTAAAATATTCAAATATATCACTCTTTTTCCTTATAAAATAAGCCCAAGTAAATCTAGATTTGTCATCAACAAATATAAGAAAATACCTTGCACCTCTAAGTGGCATGGTTTGCATGGGACCACAGACATCAGTATGTATTAATTCAATTATCTCTCTTTGTTTCTTCTATTTATGCATTGGAAATTCTTCCCTATGTTGCTTACCTAGTGCACAAGCTTCATATTCTATATGCTCATTTTTCAAAATAGGAAGTCCTTCAACTATCAATTTCTTCTGAAGTAGCACTAAGTCATTTTGACTAAGATGTCCATACATGAAATGCCATAGCTCAACTGTTGACATTGTTGTAGATGTCAATGCTTGATGAGTGCCCCTTGTTACATAAAGCTTATACAGACCTCCAATTCTTGTTCATGTGGCTATGACTTTATAATGATACTGAATATCCTTCACAAAACATGGAGTCTGCATAAATTATACATTCAAATTTTGATCAGTTATTGTGGAAGCAAATATCAAGTTCTTTTTTATGCCTGGACCATACAACACATTGTGAATCTATTTCATTTTCCCATTAGGTAAATTCACACATATTACTCCATAACCCTGAATCTTATGAGATCTGTTATCTCCTAAATATATGTGTGTTTCATCTATGTTCTCATGATATTCATCAAACTATTGTTTGTTACAAGACATATGAGTTGAGGCTCATGAATCTATGAACCATGCACTTTCATCATCAGTTTCTACGGACAATGCAACTTTGGAAATAAACTTTAGATTCCTAAAACCATCATTGATAGAGGTGTCACTTTTCACATAATTTCCATTATGTTTTCTAAACTTCTATTTGGATTCATTAGCTTTCCTTTTATAACCATCTTTAGCATGATGACCAGGTTTTCCACAATAAAACAATCATCATTTTTCTTATCATGTGCATCAAATTTTGATTGATTCATACATTTATTCCTTGGTTGAAACTTGCATGTTTTGTTTCTGTCCCATGGATTGCCCCTGTATGGTTGTTTCCCTTTGGCTACTAATGCCAATTTTGAAGTATGAGAGTGTATCTCAAACACCTTCATTCTTTCTTCTTCTTGTAGAAGAATACCTATTAACTTAGAAAATGTAGGTGGTTGTGCTCTACCTCCTAGACTTGAAATAAAGACATGATAATCTCTGATTAAAACTTTTAATGTAATAGTTACCATGTCAGATTTCAAAACTTTTTCACCAATTGCACTTAACTGATCACTTAGATCTTTAATTCTGAAAAACAAAATTCTATTTGACTTTGTAGTTTCATAAAAACCTTTCAATATCTCTCAGATCTCCTTGGACGTTTTACAGTCTCTAATGTGTGGTATTATACTATCTTTGACAGACATCTGCAACAACACTTTAGCGTTAGTTTCTCCCAATCTGTACCAGAAGCACTTGTGGGTTTGGTTTCATCTCCATTTACAATAGTCCACACATTCCATGCTTCGAAAATGGTCAATATATTAAATTTTCAGTCAATGTAATTATCACCATCCAGCTTAGATGCTTCATCCAGATAATTATTTGTGAATGAATTTGACATTTCTGCATAAAATCTTTCAACAACTCAAAAATACCTGGAAATAGCTCTTTAAACGAATGCCTCTCAGGCTTCCCAGCAGCAGCGGCGAAAAACTTATTCTGATCGGGCGAATTGCTAAGAATGACAACACACACTCAACAATATAATAGGGCGAGATCGAGTAGAAGGCAGCAACGATGCTCTTGCAACACACAAATCCGTGCAATCACACAAAGGGAGATCCTATGCAGCTCCATGCATCTCCACCGCAGAGAAAAATAGCACACGACACCAGCACACAGGTGCAAACTCAACAAATAAAACTCTTTTGTTGACTATACAGATGACCTCTTCTTGACACACGAACAACTCCCTTAAAAAACACACGCAGCTCCACACAAACAGAGCGATACCAAGAAAACACTCCAGCAAGGGGGTTGGACAACAATGTACTCAGATCATGTAAGCACCCTCAGATCAACGAGCACCTCCACACAATGATAGGAGTCCGCGCAACGATTCTTCACGCGGATAGCACTCACAGTCAACAACTAATAAAACTCCCTCACTCCTGCTCTAACGGTATGCTCCCTCACAAGCTCTGATACCAAAATAAATAAATCTGCAGAAGAGATAAAACTCATGCCAATATATTTTATATCAAGAAAATGATTACATTTATAGTTTGATACACAAGCAATGGTTTCCTCAAATGACGGATCTGATAACCATGTAGAGGACACGAGGAGTCAAAGTTTATTAATACTTCTATATTTAGCATTTCTCCATTAATATCTAACAATCATATGGATTTTAATTTGGAAGATATCTTTAAGTGTTTGTCCACTTTTAGAAAACCACTTACTTGGTTGATTTGCATTAGACATTAGGTATATTTGGTTGCAAGGTTTTTTGAGCTTGAGGGGGTCTTTGTGAATTCATTAAGATATTTTTCAAAGGTTTCTATTTTTTCGTGGGATATTGGAATCTTCTCGTGCTGCTTCATTTCATGGAAGTTTCATATATCACCGAATTGCCCTGCATAGTCTTGGGTAAAGCTATAGAAGGTTGGTTTAATTGAAACACGAGGATTAATTGGATTAATTGAAACAATATGTTTTCGTTGTTTCTTATGATGTTATCCGTTATGTATTCAAGTATATAAGCTCTATGCCATACTTGTAATCTGAATTTGATTATGTGAGAATTTCACTTTTATCAAATTGTGTATTGGTCAATAAATTCACAAAGGAGCCATTACAAAAATATAGTAAACAAACAAGGGGAGTTGCAGAGCAGTAAGCCCCTGTCCACTTAGAAATGAGAAAAGAGACAAAATTAGAAGTTCAAGTTTTTTAAATACTTATAATTTACAAGTTAGTGTGTTGAAACTCAGATTTTTTATTTAATATTATCAAGTTTCCAAATTTCAAATTGAACTTGATGTTGGTCGCTGCGTGTGAATGCAATCATTGAGATGGGTACACTCACAAATCTTTGTGTCACCTCCCTGTGTTGAATTGGTAAAATCTTGTCCTTAAATATTAAACTTTTTGCAACACCCGGTCCTCATCCATGATAATATGGAGACATAAAAATATATAAACAATATATGTTTATATGTACTTTATTGGTTTGAAAGGAATTGAATGAATTATTTACTACCTCATAATCGTTCCACCCCGTGTGGATAAATAAATAGTAATCGCATTCATATATAAATGCTCTCTCATGTGTATAATCCCATGTATAAAGAAAAAAAGTGCAAGAACCAAAAATACTCATTCTCACATATGTCCTTTTAATCTTCATTCTGACATATGTCCTTTTAATCTCCCTCCCTATTGTTCCTGCTCCTTTCTTTTACTGAGGTTGAAGCCCGCCTGTACTTATATGTATGTCTAGCCGTACAAATTGAGCGTAGCCTCGGGCAGACCTGACCTTTCCACGGTGGAATGCATCTATCTTCGAAGGTGACACAAACTAATTGAGTTATGTCTAATATCGGCCCTCCCATCAACTATACTCACGCAAGATTGAACTGTGCCAAAGAGCTCATGGATATGTCATATTACGTAGATAAAAAACTAAAATGTACCAAGGATAGTCGGTGTTGAACGGAAACAAAGGTGCAAGGACCAATAAAAGTCAATGCCATATCATGGCTTATTTATTAAATAAAAAAGATCTAGAAGATTGAGAAAACCAAACAAATTCAAGACACTATAACAACGCTTTGGCTCTAACGAAAGTATAAAATTTCTAGTAACCACATGCTACACACCATGCTAACAGTGTTATTAATAGATTTTCATGTAAAAGGTGTTTAATGGAAGAAGAGTCCGAGTAGCTACTCCATTGCAACACACATCTTTTCCCTCCTTCCTAGTGTGGCAGCCAGTACACACTACTTTCTTTTTTCAGCATTTATTTTTGTAAATTTTCAGCATCCAAAAAAAACAAATGCAAGTGTTAGTTTGAATCAATCCACGTGTTAATTTGGATCATCGTTGATTTTTGTAAATTTTTAGCATCGTAAAAAGCAAATGCACTTGTTAATTCGAATCAATCCACGTGTTAATTTGGATCATATCAGAGAAGGAAGGGTGTTCATTACTAAGAAAACCATTATTAATTTGAATCACATGACACACGAGACAATGTTTATTCCAAAGCAAGATAGTGTTAATTTGAATCATATGATACAAGGGGCAGTGTTCATTACCCAACACTCCACTTGTCCATATTCAAGGAATAATGGCATGCAACACTCCTCCAAGTGGCTCGGTCGCAGCATGTGGAAGCTACCTTCCCGAGGAGAGTAGCAATATTGAACCCACATACTTTTTCTGGTAAATTCAATCTATCAGCGGTTCAGGGTTCGATCAATCGTTTCATGGTTTCACTGAGAAGATCGAAGAATCGTATCAATGTTTTGTCATCATGGGTTAGAATGAATCCAGCAAAATGAAGGGTTTTTTTGGTTGTACATGCATTGTTTTAGCTAATTTTCCTTAAGTTGGTGGTTTATGATCACGGTAATTTATTTTTCGCTGTGGAATCCATTCATGCGCTTCGAATTTCATTATTGATGTATTGACGTGCATGTAATTCTTCATGATCATGATAATTTATTTGTAGTTATGGAAGCCATTCATGCTATTGGAATGTGCAGGTAATTCACCTAGTTTCTTGTTTAATTTTTTTATACATGACAGGTTATTTCTATTCAAACCATTGTTTGGAAGGTGGATGCCTTTTTTATAGTCTGCGAGATCTATGTGGAAGTTCCATTTCACCTGGACGGTTATTTAAATTTCCTCAATGATTTAATTCCATGTTTTCTCATCAAAATTTTCTCCTCAGTTATTTAATTCCATGTTTGCTAAGTGTTTGTTTTAAGGTGTCATTGACATGGGGAAAATGATTTCTGATTAGTTGGAGAAAGGTAAGAAGCACTAGTCGTAGAAGAAGCAAAGGTAGTAGCTAGAGAAGCAAATGTAGCTACAGGATAAGAAAAGGAGGCAGCTAGAGCAGAGCCAAGATAGACACTTGTTTCTGTTGCTTCAGTCATTTTAGCACCACCATCCATCTCTTGACCAACACCGATATTTAACTACTAATGAGCCAAACCTTAAGATTGAGATCCCACGCCCGTTGACTGGGGACCGGGTTCCCTTTTATCAGTGCATAATCCTATAGAGATAGAAGCTATAGTGGGAGAAGAGGTGGGAGAGACAGTAGAGTCTGAATAAAATCCCTCGGGCCCTAACGCATTGATACAATGCGGAATGTGATGTATCCCCTCACGAAGCATTCCTTTCGGTTAATATTTTTAAGTTTTACATCAAAATCCCACATGGTCCGCTAATAAAACGCTTTGAATATAATCTATGAGTTTAAGGGCATTGTTCCCTGTAAACAAAGGTTGTTGGAAATGTTAATGAAGAAAAAGAAAAAATAATTTAAATGGAAAAAGCGTTGGTTCACCTGGCCCGTGGAAAGGAAGATAAACTGCTACTAACGCTTTTGCAGGTAGTACCTCTACTTATGTATATATATAAGTGCATACGCCAGGCTATGTGAGAGCTTTCAGAATGGAAGGGATCCTAGGTGAGATGCTAGCGAGATGTTGGTAGTGGACACGCTGAGACATTAAGGTATCTGGGCTCTCCTTCATTTGTTTGTGTTGCTTTCTTAGATGTCTTTACCCCTTTGGTTATTAAGAAGTCTTTACCTCGTTGGTTATTAAGAAAGAAAAAACCATTGATTAAGAATAGAATTTAGATCCCCACTCATTTACGTTATTAAGAATAAATCCCAATAACTCTCGCACTTTTCCACTTAATCGATTAGTGGTTGTTGTGAGCGGAACAACCTAAAGCAAGCAAAAATAGGGAACAACCTAAAGATACCAAAAATATGCATAAAACTGCAAAAATAAAAAAGGGATTTACATTATTAAAAACAAATCCAAAAGATAGCCATTTCTTATTAGTTTATAAAATAGAGGAGATAAGTTACCCCATCACTCTCGCACTTTTCCACTTAATCTATTAGTGGTTTTCGTGAGCAGAATAACATAAAGCTACAAAAATATGCAGAAAAAAGAAAAAAGATGCAATGGAAGAGAAATGAAAACTGTAAATATAAAGAGAAATGCAAACTGTAAGTATAAATAACCTGTAATTATTCGTCAATTACTATCTAATGACAACTTGAACTTACCTATACTTTCCATTGCGTTTTTTAATGGCATGGATGTGCTTGCAGGTTCACCAATGTATGTCCCACCACTGTATCTCCCATCACTCACTCTGTCAATTCAATGGTCTTGTATTCACTTCTCATGTGGGATTACCAGTAGTAGAAGGGGAAGTCACAACCGAAGCAGAGTCTGAATGTTAAGCGGAAGGGAAAAAAGAAAAGGGGTAAGAGATTAATGGTAATACAACAGGGGAGTGGCAAATCCCTGCATGCAGCCCGTGTCCGAAATTATAAACTTACACACCATGTATCCCAAAATTAAACTTTGTATAAAAAAGGAAAAAGCCATGTAGGGATAGAATGTAGGGAAAACATTTAATTTTATGAAGTAATGCTAACTTAATGCCTAGCATTACTTTAGGTAAGACTTTTGTGCATTAATATTTTTCACTGTGCCTAAGTTTGAAATAAACATGGATTGAAACGACCTCGATATGAGGCCAAATAAGGCCTCAAACCTAAACTTACGATAAACCTGAAATAAAAATAAGTCCTCAAAGCATGAACTTAGGATAACTTATCATGAAAATTAAATGATCTTACAAAATTTGATAGTGTTTGTGAAAACTTTGGGTTAAAATGTGTTGAACTCAGTGACGGAGTAATGAAAAACCATTGAACCGATTACTATAATCCCTGGCCTAAAGGCAGAGACTAATAATTAAGAAAAGAACGTTCATCTACTAAATCTGTTAGAGATTTGTTAAATCGCTTGTTAATATTCCTAGAGTTCAGAGGAGAAAGATAATTACTTTCAAGATCACTTCTCTCGACTCTTTCGCATACATTTATACAAAATAGATTGAGAGTTACAGAGTTTACTATTTTACTATGGCATAGTCTACCAAAATTCCTCGGAAAATTGTATCTCATGTACATGTTGTGCCAAATAACACGTAGAAGATGATGAAAATCAAAGCCTAACAAGATTTGTCTTCTAATGGTGGGGTCTTTCACGTAGGAATGAATTGAATCTACATCTATCTTTTCCGAATGTTGTGAGCGTTTTTATCCTTCCTTTATAAATTTTCTATTTCTTTCGTCACATGAAGAAATTTTGAAGGCATTTTCACCTAGAAATGGCAAAAACTTTCACCAATCTTCCCCAAATGCATTCGCCAATGTTGAGTACTAGCCCACTAAATTTTTCGTAAATTTGGTACGTTTGTAAAATGTTTTGGTAATTTTGGCATGTTTGTAATTTTTTATGTAAATTTCGATAAGTTTTACTTCATTGTCACCATAGCTTGAATAAGAAAATCATTCATATGCCATTCCCTTTTCCTACCGTATGAAACACGTGTCATTGTCAAGGATCTGTGCATTTCTTGAGGTTTTCCAGACTCCAAATGGCAGAAGAGCATTGCAATCACAATCAAGTAGTTACAGTAATAAAAGCAATATGTTGTACCTGATTTAATCTCGAGGGGTTTTATGGTCATTTTACATGGTTTGTGAGAGAAGAAAAATCAAGGGTTGAAGGATGACATGGCAGCCTATGGTAATTGGTTAGAGGTTTAGATTGATTTCCTAATGGACCCATCATATGAGTGTTTTGGAGCCAAGATGGCGTTTTCAAGTCATATGAGGAATATTGAAAATTGGCCCGAAAAGCTACTGATAGGAAAGCGTTTCTTGAGTACGGAGCAGATTTAAAATTTTATGAAAATAGTCATGTTGTGAAAGAAGTGACAGAGGATATGACAAAGGATGAGTTGGACCTTCAAGTGGTTTATTTCCAGCATGACATTGGTTGTGTAGGGATTGTCGATGATATTTCTGGACTAGAAGTTGATTGAGGGGTTAGGTATGTGTACAAGGGTTCTAAGAGTTTTGATAGTAGTGGTAGTTTGTCCAAGGTTGAACCTAGTGGTAGAAAGGAAGGTGGAATTGGAAAAGACGGGGTTTTTTCTTGCAAAGGGGGAAGGAGTCTGGTTAAATATTGGAAACTAAGGAAGGTTAGGACAAAAATGGTTCTCGGTAGATATGTGGGTCTTCGAGAGATTTCCTTTCTTTCCGTGTGCACTCTGTTTGCGTGGTTTAGTTATTGCGCATTGTCAAAACAAGATATAGGCTAATGGATTGATGAAGAATGGAAGCCTCTTCTCAGTTATGCTCTGGAGGTTCTGGTTTTGGTGCGAGGGTGGTTTTGCTTCAAGTTTAGTGAGGAGGGGGATGTGATCAAGATTTTGGGCTAGTTGTGATTGTGCGGATCTCGTAGTTTGATGCTGAAAAGGTGGTCACTCCTTTTCAATCTGGAGAGGAAAATTTTTTGTTTTCGAGACCTGTGGGTTTTTTTGTCGGGATTCCTAGTTGTGTTGTGGAATCATGAAGTTTTTTTGAGATTGGGGAATCATGAAGGTGAGGACAAAAATGGTTCTCGGTAGAGATGTGGGTCTTCGAGAGATTTCCTTTCTTTCCTTGTGCGTTTTGGTTGGTTGGTTTAGTTATTGGGCGTTGTAAAAACAAGATATAGGATAATGGGTTGATGAACAATGGAAGCCTCTTATCAGTTATGCTCTGGAGGTTCTGGTTTTGGTGTGAGGGTGTCTTTTCTTCACGTTTAGGGAGGAGGGGGATGTAAACAATATTTTGGGCTAGTTGTGGATGTGCGGATCTTATATTTTGATGATGAAAAGGTGGTCACTCCTTTTCAATCCGGAGAGGAAAAATTTTCGGTTTCGAGACCTGTGGGTTTTTTTGTCGGGATTCCCGCTTGTTTTGTGGAATCATGAAGATTTTGTTGAGATTGGGGAAGCTCTAGGTTGATTTACTCATGTGGATTCAGAGGTTTTACATGGCAAGGATCATCAGGTGGGGAAAATCATGGTTGAGAGGGAACATGCATATCCAATATTGGACTATTGGGGGATTCCTTTCCATTGTTCGGGTTGTAAAGAAGTGAGGAATTTGAAAAAAGATTGTGTGGGAAGGCTGAAATAACAATATGTTGTTTATTCAGAGGTATTTGAAGAAAGGGATTGTTCTGAAGGTGACTTGTCTAAGGTTCCATAGGATTTGAGGGTCTTACTGGAAGGGGTAGTTCCTACTTTGGAAGGCGAGTTCCATTATTTGTCACTGGAAAGAGACACTTTTCTTGGTAATCTTAAGAAGACTTTTCTTTCTTTGTTTTCTTCTTTTGATTTCGAAGAATTAAAAATGTTGTAAAAAAAAATTCTAGGCTACTCTTGCGATGGATTTTCTTTGTCAGTTCTTGAAGTTTCATTGGAGATGAATATTTCTAGAGATATGAATGTGGATAATACTTAATTTTTGAGTAAGGAGTGCTCCTCTATTTCTAGTATGGAAGAATATTTTTATATTAGGACTGATGAGTCTTTTGGAGGTATAAGTGGTCTTGTTTATGTGGTTGAATATTTTTAGGTGGGTGAACTAGGATTGAAAGTAGTAGGGTATAAACCTCATTTGTGGGGTGTGAAGAAAATGGTGTGGTGGACCAGGTAAATTTAGTGGTTGAGAAAACCTCACCCTCATTTATACCCTCTTACAAAGATTTTTTTAAGTGCTCTCCTCTTCAGTTTTTTTCGAGAGGGGAATTGTTTTCTTGTAACCAAAAGGATAAGTCTAGTAATGTGGAAGATGGGAATGGAGTGAAGGGTTCTAAAAAATGCATCTTGGTCAAGAAAGGGGTTGTATATGGAGGTTTAGATAAGGATTTTTCTCCCATCAGGAATAAAAGTGCGAGGAAGCAGGTGGGGGGGGTGGTACATCTAATGTTTCATTTAGACATGTTTATGAAGGTGCAAGGGAACTTAGAGAACATAAATCCCTAGTTCGAGGTAGAAAATGATTGTGCTCTCTCTAAATGTCAGGGGATTTGTGGGTACTCCCAAATTTCTATCCCTTGATAGATTATTAGAATTGGTGAAACCTGATGTGTTGTTTGTTAAAGAAACTATGGTATGTGACAATAAAGAAAGAGAGGTGTTTTCTAAATTGTTAAGTCAGTGGAAGATATGTGTGGTGGATTCTAATGGGTTTTCGGGAGGATTGTTTTCAGCATGGAACCCTAATAAATCTAACTTTGATGCTTATTTGACCCCTACATGAATTATCTTGGAAGGATTTGTAAAGGATGTCAATAATAATCTGAATTTGGTAAATTGCTATGGGCCTTACGAGAATAGAAATATGTTTTGGAATAGTTTTATTGAATATGGAATTATCAAAGTGCTTGATTTGATTCTAGGAGGTCACTTAAACTTTACTCGATTTGCACAGGAAGTTTTGTGTTACTCTATAACGATAGATCCATTGGCGTCCTTTTTCAACGAGTTGATTCAATATGCGAGACTTATCAATGTGGAGCCGATTGATTTGTTTCCTACATGGAGGAATGAGAAAGTGGTTCAAGATAGTGTTTCTAAGTGTTTGAATCAATTTTTAATTGATGGAAGTTTGGCCTCTTCTGATTTAACATTTTGGTCGTGGGTGGCGAATGTAAAAAATTCCGATCGCAGGCTTATGGTTTTCCAAACTGACTAGGGGTAGGAAAAGTTAAAGTGTCCATTTAAACTAAACTCTGTTTGGTTAATTGATCCTAATTTTGTGAATTTAGTTTTATCTAATTGGCACAATTTTCAAGTTGTTGAGGGTTCATCCTTAATGGATTCGTTGGTGTTCAAATTAAAACAGTTGAAGTATTTGGTTATTTCCTGGGAATGAAATATGAAACTCAAATATAAAGATGAGTTAGTTCAGTTGGACGTGGATTTTGAGGGTCTCTATTTATTAAATCCTATAGGTTTTGAGTTGGAATAAGAGAGGGCATTGATGATCGAAAAGGAGGCTAGGAAATCGGTGTTGTTGAAATAGGAAGAGGATACTTGGCGCCAAAAGAGTATAGCTACTTGGCTTGCATGTGGTGATCATAATACATTTTTTTATCATTCTTTTACCAATTTCAAAAGATAGGTCAAATATATTTGGGATATTAGAAAGGAGGATGGAACTTTAGTCTCAAGACAACAAGATTTAGAAAAAGATTCTTTAAATTATTTTTAAAATATGTTTAAGGCTCATGAAACTTTGTCTATTGTTCATCAATTGGAGGTAATACAAGTTTATCCTCATGTTTTTTTGAAGAAGCAGAAGGTGAAAGGGTTTCATATCTGGTTTATTTTTCTAAGGTACAATCTACTTTTGAGGGTTGTGTTGTATGAAAAAGTCCTAGCCCTGATGTAACGCATCCACTGTCATTTTTTATTTTTTTTGAATTAATCTCCCTCAAATGGGAAATCCCCCTTAGAGGAGGTTGCATTAGCGAGCTACCCATTCCCGATTCAATATTGGGGTTCGGGGCTTCTAAAATCAAAATTCATTCACCCCCATAACTCGCGATCCTCCGAATCCCGAAGCGCTCCTTAAGCATTCTCTCTCTAGGCTAAGCCTGTGATTCACTTGTCTTTATGACCGTGGTCTTAACTTCTTTCGGGCTACTCCTATCGGAGTTTTGGGATTTCTGATATCGTAACTCACGAGTCCTCAGATCTCGCGACTCTCCGATTCCCCGATATGCCCCTAACGCATTAGCCCTCTAGGATATACAATAGCCCATGTGACCATTTACCCTAGGACCACCGCCATATAACCTTCCCCAAAACCCCGATCTCCGATTTCGCGATGTGATTAAGCCCTAATCAAACATCTGTTAATTAATCACTTTTATCGAAGACTTTAAGTTAATTGCGTCGGCTTTCGGGGTTCGCGATTTCATTAAGCATAGATACTTCGTCCACGGGATTCACGATTTCCCAATGGCTCCGATCATTGCCACGTGTCCTAAGAACGAATGGTCCCGATCCCATCGGGACATCGCATATCGCAATTCCGTGTGACATGAACTTTGTGTGCCCAAATACTCCGATTCCCCGATTCCCGACTCTTTTCCCAGATTTTGACACGCATTCGAAATGATGGACGGTCTTTATCGTCTCTCGCTGTTTTGGGGTTTCGGACTTCGCAGTTTCGAAATGCAAAGGTTTCGTGTCCATGAAATCCCCGATACACCGAATTCCGACTGTGTTGGATCCACTGACACGCGTCCGAAATGATGGACGGTCCTGATTGTATCGGAGAATCGCGTATCGCGATTTCCTTGTGCACGAATCTCTTGTCTCCGGGAACTCCGATTTCCCGACCTCCGGCT
>ML801916.1:0-15500 GCA_009831015.1 Picea engelmannii | reverse complement strand
ACCCCTGCGCAGCTTCTCTGGATCCAATGGCTGACGGGGAATGTGAACCGAGATCTAACGGTCCAGATTCGTTCTTTTGGGTCTTGGGATTTACGATCCCAATTTCTCATTGCTCACGATGAGAGAGGGAAAATCAGGTAACGTTTGCATTACTTTCGTCAATCTAATGGTCGTGAATGACTATGGTTCCTCCGACGAGATCTCACCCGTCGACTGGTCACTCCTCACAACACTACTATCTTGGAACCTTGAGAGAATCGTTCCTCCTCGTGCAGGGTTAATAAGGCTTGTGCATTCGAGTTCTTGTTCTAGGTTCT
The DNA here is from genome assembly GCA_009831015.1 of Picea engelmannii. NCBI lineage: Eukaryota > Viridiplantae > Streptophyta > Pinopsida > Pinales > Pinaceae > Picea > Picea engelmannii. The sequence goes on along the minus strand of ML801916.1, from coordinate 15,183 downwards.
TAGTGAACCTTTCCAAGGAGGAAGTCTCTATGAGGAGATCCCTACCGGGGTATTCCCGGAGGCAGATAAGGAAAACAACTTCCCAAGGACAGCTGGGCATGATTAGATTCATTCGTCAACGTAAATCGAGCACGGTTTCCCCGGTGTTAAGGATATATCAACTAATTCATATCAAACATTACGCAAACACTTTCATGCTGCAATCCTTTACAATTTCATAGTTCTGTGAACTAATATCTACTCCTTATCAGCGATTACTACACAGGAAGACATGTACCAATCCACAAGTCTATGAATACATGTGACAACATATAAATTCAAGATACAATATAAGCAAAACACTTATCAGAAATAAGTTCAGCAATGAAAGCAACTGCTGAGAGGGGTGCTCGTTTCCACCCAACCGTAGGCGTAGCGACTCCTACTGGATTTACCACTAGCCACCCCCGAGCTGAGACCACGATGTCTTGAGACCCGCGTCTCTCTGTCTTCCCGTGTCCAGGAGCGAAGGTTGCAATCCCCTCCTCTTTGCGATCACTCACTCTGCATAGAGCTGCCAGAGTTCCCCTCGCGTCCGCCCGCTTCAATCGTTTCAGCCGTACACCTTATCCTCTCGCGAGGTCGTGTGTGGCTCGATTACCCTTGCGCTAGTCATTCATGATGGCTCTACGGATGGGCGGTTCACCTCCCCATCCCTCATCAATCCATCAACCTACCGGCCTGCAAGGCATTAAATTCAAGGCTAGTGAGCCACTTTTGGTTCTTCGGGCCAGTGGAGTCCAAATACGGTGTTTTAATTCTTGGTGGAAGTTAACGCCCCTCTTTCAAGGTGCCCTCCACCACCATCGTGGTTTCTTTTCCGCACATCCCCTCTGAGCAATTCTGCCATAAATTCAAACTGTCATTTACATTCGTTGACCTCCTCTTGCAAGTCCATTTACATCACATATTCATACTTATGAGTTTTTCCATAGTCCTTGGCCAATCCAGTTATATTTACAATCTGGGGGAAACAGGGTGTTACACCTAATGGTTGAACAATTGAATTTTTTTTTGCATTCTTTGATCTTGTGCATCCTGAATTGTTGGAGGTGGTGGAGGAATCCAAGATGAAGGAGAATGTAAATGGGGAGCTTAATGATAATTTCATAGAACTTATTCCAAAAAGTGATAAACTTGAGTGATTTTCAAGTTTTAGACCCATTTATTTGTGTAACCTAGCTTATAAGGTAATTTCTAAAATCATTGCTTCTAGAATTAAATATTTTTTGTCTAAATGAATTTCCAAGGAGCAATTTGGGTTCATGGATGATATAAAAATTTTAGATTCCATCGGAGTGGCCGAGGAGACATTACATAACATTAAGACAAAGACGATAAAATATTTGGTTTTGATGTTGGATATGATGAAGGTCTATGACAGAGTTGATTGGGGATTCCTTAGATCAGGGTTGTTACCAATTGGACTTAGCTTGATAGCTACTAACTGGATCATGGGATGTGACAGGTCAACAATTTTATCTGTTTTGGTAAATGGTAGTCCTTTCGGTTTTTTAAGGGATCCATAGGATTGAGGCAAGGATGTAGTCTATCTCCTTTTCTTTTCATGCTCATAGTTTAATGTCTTAGCAGGCTTCTAAAGAAGTTGGTCGAAGAAGAGAGACTTGAAGGAGTTTTAGTAGAAAATTGTGTTATAATTACACATCTGTTATTTGTGGATTATGTTATCCTTTTTGGGAAAGGTTCTTTTCAGGAATGACAGGTATTTAAGGATGCTCTTAATATATTTTTTAATGCTACTGGAGTGGCTTTCAACAATCAAAAGTCTAAATTTTTGGAAGCTGGCTTGGTTGTTGATTAGTTAGGTTAGTTAAAAGAACCATTTCCTTTTGAATTCAAGTCAATTGAGGAAGGTTTCAAGTATTTGGGGTTTTTCCTTAAGCTTAATTGTTACTCGTGTGATGACTAGATCTGCCTTCTTAAAAAGTTAGAACAAATAATTTCTACTTTGTATCGAAATTAGGAGGTCGATTTATGTGTTCGATATATCCTTGTTCTACTCTGTGTAGAACAAATAATTTAGGAGGTCTATTTATCCTTGTCAAATATGTTTTGGAAAAAATTATTGTTTTTTGTCTCTCTATGGAAAAGATTCTAAGATTTGCTTTGGATAAGATTCATAGCAGGTTGTTTAGATTTTTGTGGTATGGTATTAAGGAAAAATAGGGTGTTCATTTATTTAAATGGAACAAGATTGCTAAACCAAAGAAGGAGGGAGGCTGGGGATTTAAGAATATATATTTCTTTGAAAGGGCATTGATATCCAAGAGCTTGTGGAGGTGTTTGATGGTTCCTGGTCTTTGGCATGATGTGGTTAAAAATAAATATTTGAAGCATAAATCTATTGTGGAGTGGATAAGAGAAGGGAGAAAGAATATCTAAGGGGTGTCAAATTGTTGGAAGGCTCTTACTTCTTCTCTACAAATTATAATTGATTGGATTGCTTGGAATCCTGGTAATGACTGGGAAATTTGTATTGGAGTGGATCCTCTTGTGGGGTCTCAATATTATTATAAAATTTCTTAGGATTTAGTCTCTGTTCTCCATTAGAAAGGAATTGTCTTTTTCACTCAGGATGTTTCAAATATTGTAGGAGGTATGGTTGATATTAGTTGGAACTTTGCTAAGAGTTTAGATCTCTCGGTTTCTTTAAGAGATGAATGGGACACATATGTTCTGGGACTTAATAACTCGGGTTTTATTCTTTATGATTCAACTGAATTGATTTCGTGGTCGTGGGATGAGAAAGAAGGAAGGTTAACTTCTAAGAAAGCATATGAGCTACATTTTTTTGAAGATTCTAGTGATTTTTTTTAGGGATGACCTAGTGATTTATGGAAGTGGCATTCTCCTTTGCATCTCAAATTGTTTTGTTGGATTTTGTTGGATACCAAGATTTCGAATTGAGATAACTTGGTCAAAAGAGGGTTAGTTGGTCCAAGTAGATGTGTGCTTTGTGGGGAAGAGGCATAATCGATTGATCATTTGATGGTAAATTGATCCTTTACTAAAGAGGTTTGGAGTTTTGTTTTACAATTTCTTCACTTAAGAAAGGTCTGGGGTATTGGACAACTCTTTGTGTGTTTTCAAGCTTGGATTAAGGATATGGGGGTTTGGAAGGAAGTTCCTTACTTCATTTGTTGGGAAATATGGAAACATCATAATTATATTATTTTTTAAGGTTTTTAGTTATCTCTTTCTAGGGTGTGTAAAATGGTTTTGAAAGACTTGGGTTAGCTACAAAAAGATAAATTTTCTTATGTTCAAAGGGTACCTTGTCCTCCTATTTTGGAAAGCAATATTCCAGTGGGATTCTTTCATGGAGCTTCTCAAAATGGGGGTTCAAAATGTGGAGCCAGTGCAGTTTTAAAATGTCCACATATTGGTGTGTACATGATTAAGATGAACTGTGGTCAAGGTACCAATTCTCTAGAGGAGTTGTTGGCATGATGGAGTATTTTGTTTTTTTCTCATTTCAAGCAAGAGACTATTTTTCAATTGGTAGGGGATTCAAAAGTTATAGTGGATTAGTTTTCGCTCAAAAATAATCTCCATGTGGTCTTTTTAAAACCTTGGATGGAAAACAATGGTCATTTGAGCTCAAAGGTCGAGGTGTTGAAGATTAAACATGTCTACAAGGAGTTTAATTTGGAAGCAAATATTCTCTCGAAACAAGTTCTGGATATTGAGGAAGGAAAAATATTTTTTGCTAAGGAGAAAGGATGTGGCCGAGATCCTTTTGAAGTTCTGTCTATTTTCTAATTTAGAGTTTGTTTTTGTCTGATTGCTATGGTACTATAAAAGAGAATGTCACCTCTCTTTGACTCATGAATGTTTTTGTTGAGTATGTGGTTAAGAGGATAATTAGTTAAAGTTAAAGTGGAAAAAATTTCTAATCAATAATATATAATGTTTTTCTTTTACTAATATAAATGTTTTTTCTCGAGTTTGAAATAAGAAAATCATTCATCTAAAAAAATTCTTAAAAGTTTATTTCTAAAAATATATTTTATAATTGATTTTTAAAGGGTTCGGTCACAAATTAGAGATTATTCAAAATATATGTGTTGGAGGATGGATAAATATTACTTCTGTGTTTTTAAATTAATTCAATTTTAATTACTTATCACATTTTGTTGAAAATTTTCAACTTTTACTTAAAACTTTTACTTAAAACTTTTAAAACAAAAAGTTTGTTTTTTCATATAATTTTAAAATATTTAAGGCTCCAAAATTAGCCCTCGTAATATGACCCATTACGACCGGAAAAATGAACAACTTCCCATTGTTTTCGCTACAATGCTCATAATATGACCCACAATAAATTAGAACCTCCGATTGTTTTGGCTGCAGCTGGAGCCTTTCATGGTTTCGGTCGCATTTGTTTGGTCTCCTTCTTACTTACGTTTCTTTTTGAAAAAATAAGTACCAACTCCTTAACATTGCTTTGATACAAACTAGATTTGGTTTAGGTAGAAGAATATAATGTTAATATTATTAATAATATAACAATATTTTAACATTAACACCATCAATGTAATGATAAAATAAGTTTTGATATATACATTTATGTTTTTGAATCCTCATTTCTAAGGGTTTGGGTATCATGATGACATATATGTTGATGGGGATTTGAAGAGAAAGAACGTCCGCGGCGTTGAAGTGGATTCTTTAATAGCGATGGCTTCACGCTCTGAAAAAAAAAATTAGGTCTAGATCTAGGGCTACCAACCTCACGTGGGGGTCAACAATGTGTTGTGTAGAGATGTAAGGATATTTATAAATGAAAATATTATAATCACCCACTAAGCACAAAATACCAAAAATGTAGCAATGAAAAAGAACTCACTCTTTACAAGCGAGTAAATCCACCAATGTTTCTAGGCGGTAAAGTAGATGGATTATTAGATCTTCCAATCAAATTTAACATAAATTGTTTATTTAAATATAAGGGTGAGGATCAGAACCTATAGAGGAAAGACATATTCAATAGTGTGTTTCGTGTGGATCCTCTTTCCAAGGTAGAATTTTAGATAATGGTCTAGTTGAATTTTATGGAAAATGTAGTGGATATGGAAAATGTGGTGGATATAAATAAGAAATCAAAGTTATCAAAAGGGATTGTTGGTACTCAACAACATTTAATTTATTTAATTTATGAGGATAATCAATTTTAATAAATAAATCTAATATCTATGTTATATTATAACATAGGTAAACATTTAATCTTCATTTTTCTTTTGAAATAGTATGGAAAAATAGTAGGGATACTTCAACTTTGAAATCCTTATCTTTAAAGGATGAGGTCATAAACAAATCTCTCGCTCTAGCTACATGCTCTAAGTAAAATAATGCATATATAGAGAATAAATTAGAAGAGATTCTAGTAGTGAAGTTCTCAACATTAAAGGTCATAAATATCCATTAAATATTTAAATCAAATGTGTTCTTCTATAGATTTAATGGTTATTTCATTCCTTCATCATCTTTGTATCAATGGATTTTTGTGACTTGGATAAAGGATTGTGAGATATCTCTTTAGTTTTACAATCATTTTGATTGTGAGAAAGTGTTCAAGGAGGGACCATGGTTTTGGTGAAGAGAGAGAGATTTTATAATCCCATGGTTTCCTAAGTTTGATCCTAACTCTACGTCAATCACTAGAATGCAAGTTTGTTCCTGCCTCTCAAATCTATCATTTCTTTTATAGAATTTATCAATTCTTAAGAAAATTCAAAAATATTTAGGAAGTTACATAAAAATGGATCTCAATAGAGCTATAGAAGGATTGTTCACATACATTCATATTGATGTTAAGATGGACCTTAGTAAGGAGATTCTACACAACACTCGATATATTTAGAGAATGTTAATACAACCTAGTCACCTAGTGATCATGATGAAGAAAAACAATACCCAATAGAATTAGAGAAGGTTAATACAACATGTCCAAAAGTGTTGACTGAGGAAACATGTCTTCCCTTGGTGGCTAGAGAAGATGCCCATAATGCATATATTTTTCAATCAAAGATGAAATAAGATACAGATGCTCCAATAATATAAATGAACATACCACATGAATTTGGAAGTTCCAATTCTCATAAGGTGTTGGCACCTTCTATGAATTGTGAAAAAAATGTTTCTAGAAGATGACCATAATGCATATATTTTTCAATCAAGGATGAAATAAGATAAGGATGCTCCAATAATATCAATGAACATGCCATATGAATTTGGAAGTTCCAATTCTGATAAGGTGTTGGCACCTTCTATTAATTGTAAAAAAAAGGTTTCGAAATGATATATTATATATAGATCCTTCTTTAAATAGGTGGATCAAGGTTAAGAAGAATAAAGAGAAAAAAACTTAATTTTAGTTGGTGCTTGTAAACATATTCATTCAAGTAAACCATATATTCTATGAACACTAAGAAGATAGATATTTTTTAAAATTATATTTTGTTTTATGGTTTGGCTAATTCACAAATATTAAAGTGTTGTTACTATTCTCTTAATAAATAATATTTTATATATTTATTTAAGAATAAATATTTATACCAAATTCATTATTTTAATATTTTATATATTTATTTAAGAACAAGTATTTATACCAAATTGATTATTCTCATGAGAATGTTAAAATTATAAATGATTTAATTTTAAATTAATATGGATATAAATAGTAGATTTGAAATAACTAATAAACATAATTAATAAATAGTCTATTTTAAATCATTAATAAACATATAATAATAAATAAAAACACTATAAATTAACATTAAAATAATTTAAAAATGAAAATAAATAAATAAATAATTATATAACAATGATTTGTACATTTATTATTGATTATTATATTTATTTAATTATTTTAATTTGTTTTTAAATTAAAAATTATTTGATATTTTTTATAAATGAAAAAATTTACAGTTGTAATTTGGTGAAAAACAAGAACATATCAAATCTATCGATAAAACCCTCAACCCAAAACTATTGAAAAAAAAAAGAAAACTACTGCCAATGAAAACAATGAGACTTAAAATTAATTTTTTTTAGAGAATAACCAGTTTGTAGTATTACAAAATTATTATTTTCTCTTAAAAATTATTATTAAAATTGTGATTATAAAATTTAAAAATTTGATTAGTTTTAAAATATTTAAAATTTAAAATTTTCATTAATTTTAAATAATTTCTACTGATTTTTGAGAGTTGGTCCATTTTGATAAATACTTAAGTATTGATTACCATTATAATTTTAATGATTGTATTAATATTAAAAACATGATATTTGCTGGATGGGAGGTATATTATGACTTAGAAAACCATTTAAATATGTGGAACTTTGGAGATAGAAAAAAAGTAATTTGGTTTTCTCTATCCTTGTAATGACAATCGATCCTTTATGGTTGTGAGGATTAGGGTGGAAGCATGTTCTCAAAAACTCGGAATAGAATTTAGAAAATCCAAAGAGTATATTACTTATAATTTCAAAAATTATAAAAAATACTTTTTATTTAATTATACCTTTGCATAATACATTTTAGGATAAAAGAGGTTCATAAAAGAAATTTAAGATATAGTAAAAACTTTGAAACATTTAAGAAGATATAACTCTTTGGTGAAAAAAAAATATATAATTGAAAATAAAGTGTTTAAAGTGTAGCTGATAAAACAATGAAAAATTAAATATAATTTTATTATTATAAAAACATAATTAATCTCAAGCTTGATCATCCTTCTTACCCTAATAAAGTTGCTAGCCTAAAAATAGAATAATCTTACTAATCTAAAAAAGTAACTCATATTAGATACTTAATGAAAATACCTAAAATTGTCATATAAACCTATACATACTTAAACTTTTTAAGAACATGTTGTCATGTAAACTGACAAATAGATCCATTTGTAATGAGTTTTTTTTTTTTTTGTAAGTAACATATTTTATATATAAAGGGCCTTCAAAAAACCAGACCAGAGGTACAAAAACTTGAAAACATCTGCACTGTAGTTACTGAATTGCCGCAATAGAGGGGAAACCAGTTCAGCCAGCCGGGTAAGTCGAGCATTTGATAGTCTAATAGTTTTATAGAACAGAACTAAGTTGACTAAGATACAACGAAAATAAGAAACTATTAAAAAAAAAGAACCCCTGTGGGGTCATACACTTGGCGAGTAACCTGGCCAGGTGGATAGAATGGTCGTGTACCAAGGCTCCTCTTCAGCAGGTGTCCCTTTTCCTTCCAAAAGCATGTCAGCGTCCACGTTTCTCTCGTCCCTGTTGGCAACTGGCAGGGCGTCTCTAGGCGGACTGTACACATGCTGGCCTGTAGCTGTCGCTGCCTCTGTGTCCTCATGCTTGACCTGCTCCACAACGACCTATGTTGAACGTTGCAACTGAGCATTTATGTCATCACTCTCCACATGGGGTTCCTCTGCTGAAGCCGCGCCTTCTGGGTTGGAGGGGAAAGCATCTTGGAAGGTGAATAAAATCTGAAGGAGGGTCGAGATATTTCCATCCATCATCTGTAGTCGGAATTGGAGGTCCTCCATTCCCTGACAGAGTTCGAAGACCAGACCATAGAGAATGGTTAAACTTTTTTTCAGCTATGAGTCAGGGGTGGAGTCGGTAGATTCGTACGTGTTGTTTCGGGCACTTCGAACAGGAGGTGGCGCCCCTATGGGAGGCCGTGAGGAGCCAGCTACCGGTGCAAGGGAAGGTTCGATGGTTCTGGAGTTTGGTGGGACGGTAAGATAACGCGAAGAAGAGCCCGGCGAGCTATCAATAATGGCTAAGCATTCAAACCGGGAGGCAAGCGGGGTGGAGGAGGTGAGAGGTGCTAGCTCGGATTGCAGAGGCGGTGACGAGATCGTGGAGGGCGAACTAGGGGTAGAAATAGAGGCTCGGGGTCGGGGAGGATGCCATGGAGAGCCTCTTCACGACCGTCCTCTTTGACGCGACATAATTTCCTGCGTTTGAAGGCAGAAAATGACTAAGTTCTCCAGGGAAATGCAGAGAGCCTGGAGAGGGCCAGGGGCTGTGAGCACCATGAAAGTCCAGGCAAATCCAAGCCAGGGCAGCGGAGGGATGTGGGAGTCGGTCTGCGAGCGGGGATGAGAAACAATTGCAGACGTAAAAGCCATAGAAAAGTTCGTAATGAGGGTCGGGCGCACCAAAGTTAATGGTGGTGCAGCGACGTGAAGTCGAAATAATGCATGGTCGAGGCGGCGGTCGTTGGCACGCGCTCATCACATGGCTCCCTGCCTTGTTGGCTTGACCTCACTCCCTCTTTGCGCCATTTGGCTCACACTAACACCCCATCCGAGAGATTTGTAATGAATTTTAATTAAAAAAATATCAATGAATTGTATTGTTTACACTATATATGTTATTATTATTATATATATTACTATTTTTATTCATGATTCATCTAAAAAAATATAATCAATCAAAATATATGTTGTTATTTTTTTATGATTCATATAAAATTATAATCAATCAAAATATATAATTTTATTATAAATTATATAAAAAAAATATTTTAATTTATTATAAAAAGAAATAAAGTAACATTAATAAACTTAGTTTCTTGGAATGAATTTTGTTAGACTTTAGTTATACTTATGTCCTTTCAAACTTTGTTTGTTAAGTTTTTATTTTGACAATTGATATTGGGCAGACTAACAAACTCGTGAAATGTTGAACGATATCTAATTTAGATGCTAACAAACTCGTAAAATGTTAAAGAATATCTAATCTATATACTGGTCATGATGGTAATTATATATAAGATTTATATTTTAGTAGAAATCAACTTACTTAAAAAAATAATATTAATAAACATACAATAATTTTTTTAACTATTAATATTTTTTAATCTAGATTATGAGACTCATCTTCTCACTCATAATTTTATATAATCTACATAAATTCATTACAACATTTATATATATATATATATGAGTGAGAGATTGCGATCATTAATACCATATTATTTGGTATCCGATATCATTAGTTTAGATTGTTTTTTTATATGCTTACGGTATTTTTAAAATTTGAATGAGTTCGGCAATGTATTTTTTTATTTAGATTAATTTTATGTGTTTAAAACATATGAGTTAATTTTTTTCATTATTAGTTATATTTATGTGAAAATTAAATGTTTTCTCATTATTAGTTCTAAAGGGGTAAGAGAAAGTTACCTCATTCAAAATTAAATTTCTTTATTAAAATACTGCTATACTAAAAAACCGTAACCATTATGTCAATATCTCTGGAGATCTACGAAGGAACGCAAGAAGCGAAGGCAGCTCTCCGGGTCTACATTGACGCTGGGAGTAGGGAATGTAGGACATGATGCTTTTCTGGTCTTTCCGGATGACCAGCCACACTCGAACTAAGACAGGGAATTGAGATCGAGTCTGGGTTAGTCATATTACTTATATAATTATTAACATACCTCCCTTTCCGGTCGGTTCAACGATAATAAATCAACTTTCGAAAATCGTGCTTTTAAGACATAATTGTTGATTTATCACATCTCTTTATTTAGTGTTAGAATTGTCAATGCGGAAAACACAATTTTCAATGATAATTAACAATCACACACATAAGAAATAGATACAGGGATTACACGTGGTTCACCCAAACATTGGGCTACATCCATCAAGCATAAGCATCGGTTCTCTTATTATTCGGATTATGGAGATTACATCAGATTTGCAAGTTTCTCATACATCTTTGCCTCTACCAGCTTATGTAAATTTATACATTTACACATGAAACTGAATATTAAATGCAATCCCTATCCATATTCTAACTTGGTCTATTTGGTTCTAACCAACGCAGAATAATAGGATCCAAATCTGTTTTTGGTAATTGGTTTTCACCAAATCCCAACAATCTCTACCTTGACAACAATTAACCTGATACCTTGCTTCTTCCTTTTGTTCATCACCTTTGCTGCAAGCCAAGAGAAGCGAAGCACTGCTGCATCCTCTCTAATAAAACCGGTTTCATGATCTCACCTATGTAACTTGCACGAGTTTGGATTTCCTGAGGGGTCACTCCACCTCCAACATGTCTTTCACAACTGTGTTGTGAGACACTTTTAGTGATAACTCTCATTCTATCCAAAACACTTGTATTACAATATACATTACAATCATCACAGATCATATAAGTGTAACCATTATAGGTGATATTTGTGCTTCTCAAACGTTGAAGCACCCATTTCACTATAGCACCTGAATCTGTCACGTTTCTGACAACATCATTAGCATGTGAAACACCTGGTCTTAACCATTTCAACACATACAACAGACCTCAATATACATCTCCCAAGAAAATCTTGGTTCATTTGAGAAGCATATCAGGGGTATTGGATCTAAACTTCTAAGGTATATGGGATATCATGGACAAGGGTTAGGAAATTCATCACAAGGAATATCGATCCTCATTAAAGATGCACCATGGGCCAATCATGAAGGCCTAGGTTTTTATGGTAGAAGTTGAGATTCCATCACCATCAAAACCATCTTCGTAAAGGAAAAAGACATGCCAAAGTTAGATTTATCATCAAGAAGAAAGAGAAGCAACAATGAATGAAGGTGTCATCTCACCACCACCTCAACCTTGCGGTATATTGAGGGAGAGAAAATATGATAAGAGTTTGCAGACTCAACCCACACCTACACACACGAAAAGTAGGAAACCAATCATCCAAAGAAAGGAGAAGAACAAGACGAGGAGGTCTACTTGAAACAACAAATTTATTGTATGTCACTACTGCAAGAAAAGAGGCCAAACCATACAGATTTGCTTCTATACAAATGCATGGTTATATTCTGGAAAGAAAGGTCATCATGAAGAATCCTGCTGGAAGAACCAAGGCATTTTTCATAGGCCTAATTTTTTTCATAAGAAGAAAGACAAGAAGACTCCACCAGCACAACAACAAACTCAGAGGCACATAGAGAGGAGGAGTATGTCAAGATGTCCATACTGGAATTCCAAGAAATGTTGCTAGAGCTTCACCCCAAATTGCAGTGGTAGCAACATTTCTTGGCATTCTAGTATGGACAACTTGACATAATCCTCCTCTCTATGTGCCTCTAAGTTTTTTATTGTGCTGGGAAGCAAAGTGTTGGAGGCTTCATCTAGAGCTTCACACCAAAAACTATATAACCATGAGAAGAGTGTGAAGAGTAAAGATTGTGGGAGATGAAGAGTGGTTTTCCTCTCCATTCCAAGATCCAAAAGTCATCCAAGGAAATATAGAAACACATGAATTTAGCATCACTAATGATATGAGAAATAGGTTGAATGACAGGTGAAACCACATTCCAATGGTCGTTTTCAATATTGCATCAAAAGAACGCCTTCTTGGGCATATGTCAAAGAGTGGTTCATAGATGAAAATGACCTTGAGGGTTTTTGGTGAACATAATAAGTTCTTTTAGTAATGTGCAAGCACCAAAGAGTTGTTTCCACGATCAAAATCAATTAATCCTAACTGAAGAAGGACACCACACTTCCCTTGTGGAATTTTCATGTGATGGCAATGTGATGGGGTCAGACTAAGAAATAATACCAACATTAGACTTGTCTTCATTGTCATCCAAGGTGGATTGTCTCCTAGATAGAGAAGGAGATGGGAATGGATATTAAATTCCAAATTTCATATATGTACGTTGTGGAGGTGAGAATCAATCAACATAATGCAATAAAGGAGAAAGAAAGCATTAACCAAAGACATGAGCCAGATCCATGAGCCAACATCAGAGCCATCTTCTAGAGGAGTGGACGAAATTACATTGATCCAAATTGGTCTCAAAGGACAAATTGTAAGGAAGGAGAAGTGGTATAAGAGCAACTGGATTGCAAGCAAATTCCCTCATCTTTCCTTAGCAAATTTTGGGGACCAAAAGCATCCCAATGGGGAGGTGTTATCTGAAATGGATCTGATCCAAGAATCGATAAGATTCAGTACCTTCAAGGCCATTTGACAAACCATGATGGTTATGTAAAGTATGTAAGTGATCAACAAATGTAAAGTCAAATAAGACACGAAAAATGAGAAAATGAGAGGAAAAATGAAACATAATTAAAAAATCGAATAGGAGAGAAGGTTGAGGAATCAGAAGTGAAGAGCCATGGTTGTTGGCCTTCCCTTACCCCATAACTCTCCCTATTTATTCATCTACTCTCATTCTAAAAGGATGAATTATTTATTTATTTTTCTGGCAAAGAGAGGGAGCATTAAGGAGAAGAGAAGTTGTACCAGAGATTGTTGAAATCAAAAATATTGAGCCCATTCAAATATTTTTTTCCCATTTTGGTTTCCAAGGTAAACATTGTGTCCACCTAGTCTTGGGATGTCTTGCATTATTGTGTTTTTATAATATGGTCTGTGGGTTAAATTTTGTGTGAAGCATTGGCTACTCTCAGTTAGATTACAAGATCATAAGGCAATCTCTCACGCGTAAGTATGGTGACTTTCACATGAAAATTGGTTCAATTGATTGTGATTTTGTTTTCCTCGAGTAAGCCAAGAATGGCCATTTCCATTATGCAAGACCATGCCAACAGAAGAATTATCTGAGTCATCCATTTGTTTGTGAATATAGATCAAGGGTTGTAGTTAAATAGTTGTTGTAGCTAATTAGCCCAGTGTCCATTTTGGTATTTTCTCTCTCCCTCTTTCTCTCTCCCAGGGAATTCTACCAACCATTAGTTACCCAGGCGTTTTTATGTGTTTTTGGGAGAATTTGCAATGTCTAGGTCGATTCTAAATGTGCCAAGTCGTTTTTATAAGTTGTTAGGATAAATTACATTGTATGACATGTTTTTAAATGATGTTGGGAATTTTTACACCTTGTTGGGCAATGTTAAATGATGTTGGGAAATCTTAGACCTTGTTGGGAGAAGAACCTCATGCTTACAAATTGTAATTTTATCCCGACTATTAATTTTCATTGTCAAGTCGATTTTTCAGTGCTTGGGATGAGTTAATAGTGTCTAGTTAATCATTTTAACTATCTGAGGTTATTCTTTTTTTCCATAAACCTCATAAGTGGGTTGGATGTTGAAATTGATTGTTGAGTCGAATTCAAATGGTTTGGATGTGATATCCTTGTCTGGGTTGTTTTCAGATCCACTCGGATGATTATATAATTCCTTTAGGGGTCTTATGCAATCCTGGCCGACTACACACACCTCTAAATTATTAAACTCACCTCGAGTCGACTTCATTTCAGGGATAATTTCCCTGTCTCCATTTTGAAGTTGTTGGGATGAATTTTTATTATTAGAGAGACTATTGCCCTTCCCACAGGGTGCATGTGGATGTAGCACATTAATATCTCCTCTGGGAGAACAACTTTGTAGGTGGTCATTTGGATCTCATCATGGTCGACATGAGTTAGATTTGGGAATAATAATCACATAGCGTAAGTTTATGTTGCAACTGAATTCGATTACTTAATCATTTCATGATTTCCTGGTTGAACTAGCACATTCTAGGGTTGGATTTATTCATGGTTTACTTATCGTGGCCGACTTGAATTTTTTTCAACCTCATCACATCATTGACTTACGATGCAGCTTGAATCGACTCCACATAACTGCTCAACTTTATTTCTAGTCGGATCAACTTCCACTTATACTTTGTTGATTTCTCATCTCTAATTCGACTTCACAAGTGGTTGGTTGTTTTTATTTCTCTAGTCAATTCATTACCATATTAAAAAGGGAACATTTGTTCAACTCAAGTCGACCTCTCGTAGCGTTGGGGTTTTGAATTTTGAATAAGAAGACAACACGTTTTTTTGAGAACTGCCCAGACATTGACATAGATCTATATATATATATATAAAATACTAAAGAAATAAAAGTTATTTGGTATGTGTTGTATTATTTGTAGGTATAATTGGAAACATCATGGCAATATGTGGGAACTCGGTTTTCAACGGAGACTTCCTGACAAAAAAATTTGGTATTTTTTGGTGTGTTTTGTGTTTTTATGGCCACAATTTTTTGGCCCACTCTAATCTAATCATAGTTAGTTATCAAGTTTGTAATCTTACTTGATTTAATGAATTAAGGTTAATTGAAGTTGTCAAA
>ML801915.1:114161-146457 GCA_009831015.1 Picea engelmannii | reverse complement strand
CCTTACCTAATAGGTAGGCACTTCAAGGTCAAAACAGATCATGATAGTCTTAAATACTTCTTGGAACAAAGACTATCTTCAAAAGAACAACAAAAATGGATAACCAAGATATTGGGTTATGATTTTGAAATCGTCTATAAAAAAGGGAAGCAAAATGTTGTGGCAGATGCACTCTCAAGGAAGGATGAAGATGTTGAGGCCTTTCTCTGTGTTATCTTGATCATCCAACTCGATTGGATAATAGAAGCAAGGGATGAATGGAAGGATGACGAAAAAGTGTGGACTCTCATTCAAAGGTTGCAGAGGATTCCAGTACATCAGATACATTTACATGGAAAAATGATTCATTATGGTACAAATATCGCTTATATTTATGTAAGAAATCCCAACTGAAACAACAAGTACTATTGGAATTGCGCACCTCTCCAATAGGAGGGCACTCGGGATTTTTAAAAACCTACCATATGGTCAAGAAGGAATTTTTTTGGGATGGCCTTAAAAATGATGTTCAAAGGTTTGTGTCAGAATGTTTGGTTTTCCAACAAAATAAGGTGGAAACAATTAAGACCCCAGGTCGTTTACAACCATTAGCCATCCCAAGTCAGCGTTGGGAGGAGGTTTCCATGGATTTCATCACAAGGTTACCGAAGTTTGAAGGAAAGAGTGTAATCATGGTGATTGTTGATAGATTGACCAAGTACACACACTTTTGTGCACTCTCTCATCCCTTCAAATCTAGTACAGTTGCCACTGCATTCATGGAGAAAGTTCAAAAGCTACATGGCAGCCCAAAGATTATTGTAAGTGACAGAGCTCCCATCTTCACTTGACATTTTTGGACAGAATTATTTTCTTGTTTGGGTACTCAATTGGCTCATAGCTCATCCTATCACCCTCAATCTGATGGACAAACCGAGATAGTGAACAAATGTATGGAAGACTACCTTTGTTGCTTCGTCTCTGATAAACAAACACAATGGTTCAAAGGGTTACCCTTGGCAGAATGGCGGTATAACACTTCCTTTCATACTGCAACAAAAATGACACCATTTATGGCACTCTATGGATACCACCCTCCTTCCATCACTTCTTCTCTAAAATAAAAATCTAAGGTTCAAGCAGTGGAAGATCACATCGAGAATCAACAACAAGTTCTCCAAATATTAAAGGACAACCTGACCATGTCACAGAATCGTATGAAACAACAAGCAGATCAACATCGTAGTGAAAGAATTTTTGAAGTAGGGGATTGGGTGTTTTTAAGACTACAACCATACAAACAGATGTCCCTCAAGCAAGCCAATAAGTATAATAAATTATCACCAAAGTACTATGGCCCTTATAAGGTGTTGCAAAAGATTGGTACTATGGAATACAAATTGGAGTTGCCTGCATCTTCACGAGTACACCCAATTTTCCATGTTTCATGCTTAAAGAAGGTTATAGGTGACAAGATCCCAGTTCAAACTATATTGCCAGAACTTGACGAGGAAAGGAAAATCATATTGGAGCCTAAAGCCATCACTGACACAAGAATTCGCCAGCTGAGGAATAGATCCATTTCAGAGTATCTCATTAAATGGAGGAAACTACCAACTGAAGATTCCACTTGGGAAGATGAGTCTTTTATACAAAAGCATCCATAGCTACTCAAGCATTGCAGACAACACTTGTCTCAAGGGGAGGGGCATGTTAAGCCCTAAATAGTGTCTCATTACCCCTTAATTGGGGCATATTATATTAGTAATGTTAATTTATTTATGTCGGCTTTAGGCCATTAGTTGTAATTATACCTCCTAGTCTCCGATATATACCAAGGAGACATTTTCATTTTGAATCATCTGGTAATTGTACATTTATGTGGGCATAAGGAGGTTACCCCCTCGAAGAGGCTTATTATTTGAATTTATCTCTTTTTCAAGGCATTGAGTACTTATTCTGAGGTTTTTCTATGCTATATTGATATTTGGTTCTTAACCCACATCAAAAAGAAGGCATTTAGACAAGGTGATCTAGTATTGGTATATGATAGTAAGTTCATCAAACATCCTAGAAAGTTTAGAACGCATTGGCTAGGTCCATATGAGGTCGCATATGTTATAGAAGGAGGAGTTGCGTAGTTGAAGACTTTTAAGGGAGAATGGAAGGCAGAATTAGTGAACGGTAGCCGGTTAAAGTTGTACTGTGACAACCAGTTGCCTCGCAACTCTAAGTAAAAGAATACGGAAAAGGGTCTAGGTACCAGGTGTAGTCGAAACTAGAGACCAGACACAGAAAAGACAGTCTGCACAGGGAAGGAAAGGAGGCATAGAGCAGAAAGAAAAGGTTACACTACACAGTCTGAAATCAAAGTAAAATAGAAAGATCGGATCTAAAGTGCCTCAGGATGAGTCACGGGTGAGTGTTGGGGGCATGTTGGCCCTTGGTTATGGAAGTAAGCAAAGAACAAGGAAGAAAAGGCAGAATGTGAACTTCGTGAAAGACATAGTGACTATTATTGGGTCGAAGTGAGAAAAAGAGCAGAAAAGACGAAGCGAAGTAAAAGGAAGAAAGTCGTTGGATGAGGAGATCGAGGATGATGGATCAGTAAGAAAGAAGGATCATGGACAACTCAGCAAGTGGAAAAATCCATTGTTGGATTCTTTGGAGCACCGCGCGAGAAGGAAGGAAAAATAGGCTGGTGAAGCCCTGAAAATGCGAGTCAAGTTGACCTAGAATTTTAGACACCTAGGGTTTTGGTATCTAGGGTTTTGACACCTAGGTTTCATCCTAAGGATGTCGGTGAGTGATTGTAGTGTATAAATAGAGGTCAAGAGGACCTGGGATGGGTTGTTGTTGTTGATGTTGGGATCATTGTTGTTGTCTTCATCATTGTGTGATCAAGTGAGTAATATTGTGAGAGAGAGAAGTGTTGAGCACGAGAGCCTTCTGTATTATAAGATCTTCAGTTGGGTGGGAAGATCAACCCTGCAGCTGGGTGCACAGGGAGGAGAGAGATAGAGAGAAGAAGGAAGAATATTTGCTAGCTAAGAGCGTAGACAAGAACTGTACACTTCATCTTAATACATTATAAAGCACAGTTCTGTGGATGTAGCCCTAGAGAGAGGGTGAACCACGTATATCTTGTCTTGTGTATGTGATTGATGCTATGTTCTTTTTCCTTGATGTATTATTGTTGCATTATTGTGGTAGATATGATATATGTATGGAATAGATCTAATCTGATAAGCGATATATGCATGTTGTATTGTTCTAGTATTGAATCCACTTGATAGTTCCCTTGGTTGTAGACATCTTTGTCCTGCAACCCCCCCATAGGTGCTTTGGGTGAGACTGCATTTGCTTCATAGGTGTAGCTGAAAGGGCCAGTAGTTAGGGCTTGTTGGTGTGCTCTTGGAGCTGAACCCTGGGTCTGACCCTGTGCCAATAGTCTGTAAATAAAGTAGGTGTACACAACTTTAGATACCCTGTAAAAAATCCCCCTTTTTATATTTATGTAAAGATTATGGATAAGATCACCCATTTTTGCCTCATTGATGGAGGTTTGGGCCCAAGTGTGATGTCAAAGATTATTATGGAAGAGCTAGTCTTGTCTTGTACAAATGAAAATGCCAGGAGTCTACAATAAAAAACCATAGATGCGATTAAAGATGCGATCTTAGGAACGTGGTTGGTCTTCAACCCAAATTTGGAGTTTCTCCATTCTTGATTCACCTTCCTTGTGTCCTCATCATGAATTTCATGGGATGCATTTTCACTTTCAGGTGTCTTCTTTGTTACGAAATTTTTCAATACTTCCATGATCTCCTCTTTTAAACCATCCATCTTTGCCTCCAACTTAGCTTCCATCTCTTGTAGTTCATCTTTTGTTACTATCTTCTTTTGTAAATCATTTATGTCCCTATGCATTTCTTCACCTTCATCAAGATTCCAAGTAGGATTGTCTGGAGGCTTGTTTGGTGTAGAAGTTCCCTTTTTGGGTGGCATGTTGGCCAAGTATCACTTTTGAACCTTGATTTTGAGGTGGTTCTGCTAGACAATATTTCTTCTGTTGTATCTCCCACGTTTCAACCCTTCTGGGTAAGAAACTTTATTTTATGTAGTTCTTTGATATTTCTTCTCTGCAATGCCACAGGTCTAATCAAAATTGGATGTGCCAAGTGGAATTTACGGTAACTTCCCCACAACTTGCTAATTTTTTGCCCTTCCAGGAGATCTCACTTGTATAGCGTGCCCCGCACAAACTAATTGATATAAAACTTTGAAACTCATACTAGAAATACCACAGAATGTCCACTATCCAATGAAACTAGTCCCACTCAATTTGGATAATCTAGGAAAAAGTTATGATTGTTTTACCTGTAACACCTTCTTGAGACTAGTCAATAGGACTAGTCAGATACCCTGTATTCCACAGGGTGTATCTACAAATTTAAGATGAGCCAGAAGCTGAAATTTTTACCATAGATACCTTACTAATTTTTGTGAATATCCTCTCGAGTTCAGGGTCTAAAACGTTATATAAAAAAATTTATAGCGAAAATGAAAATTCCACAATGACTCATTTCAGGATGATTCCAGAACCCTATCTTGTACAAGTTGTATCTTTGAAAGTATAAGGCCTCAAGAGCTGAAATTTTAACCCAACGTACCTTGATCCGTTTACTTAATATCCTCCAAGCCGTTCCTTTTGAAACATTGTAGAAAAAAAGTTATAGTGAAAATTTCAAGGTGTCTCAGATGTATCAGTGAAACCCCAAGACCTTGAGCTTTGATACCATATGTTAAGAACCAAATATCAATATAGCATAGAAAAACCTCAGAAAAAGTACTCAACACCTTGAAAAATAGATAATTTCATATAATAAGCCTCTTTGAGGGGGCAACATCCTTTTACCCCACTTAAATGTTCAAGTACAAGATGATTCCAAATGAAAATGTCTCATTGGCATATATAGGAGACTAGGAGGTATAATTACAACTAATGGAATAAAGCCGACATAAATAAAATAATATTACTAATGTAATATGCCCCAATTAAGGGGTAATGAGCCAATATTATGGCTTAACATAATCGGCAAATTCTTCCACATAGACCTGATTGTACTTTCCAATATCTATATCGTCCACATATCCCTGACAATATAGAATCTTGGCAGGTCTTCCCTAGCGATGAGAGCATCTATGCTTTCATTCAAAATGAACCCTATAAGCCCAAGGAAATCATATCCATAAAAGATAACAAGATTTCTAAAGGCTTGACTCCTCTGGAGAGTTTGTTTCCATAGAGTGATGTAGGAAATAAAGAGAAATAGAAAGACGAGAAGTCGAAAAGGAAGGTGGGTGAAACCATCTCCTTGAACATTGGGACACCCGAGTCTCCAAAGAATGTTAAAATAGGTGCCCAATGTTCTAATGAAGAGAAAATGAAGTTTGCCAAACTACTTGGTGAATTTCAAGATGTTTTTGCTTGGTCTTATGAGGATCTTCGTGGTTTTGATCTTGGTCTTATACATCATGCCATCCCCATCAAGGAAGGCATAAAACCAGTTAGGAAAGAACAAAGACCTTTCAACCCTGCACTGGAAGCAACTATTCGAAAGGAGTTGGAAAAACTCTTGAAGGCTGGGATCATCTTTCCGATCAAGTATTCTGAATGGGTTTCCAATTTGGTTCTTGTTCGGAAAACAATTGGTCAGATCAGATTATGCGTTGATTTTCACGCATTAAATCTAGCTAGTATAAAAGATCACTTTCCTCTCCCTAACATGGAAATGATTTTGCAGCAAGTCACAGGGTCACAGATGATGTCCTTACTTGACAGTTTTTTCGGTTACAATCAAATCAAGGTAAAAGGGGCAAATAAATATAAAACCACCTTTATTACTCATTGGTGTACCTTTTCTTATGAGCATATTCCTTTTGGCTTATCTAATGCAGGTGCCACCTTTCAATGAGCTATGCAAATAACTTTTGACGATTCGATCGGTAAGATCATTCAGATTTACCTTGATGACTTAACGATGTACTCTAAAATCCGATCAGATCATTTTGGTCATCTAAAAAAATTTCTCATGCGATGTAGGAAATTCGGCATCTCTCTAAACCCTTATAAGTCCATTTTCAGCGTTACTGAGGGAAAAATCCTTGGACACATTGTTTTCGATTCAGGAATAACCATTAATCCCGAAAGGATTGTTGTCGTCCTTAATCTGACTGCTCCCACTTCCAAGAAGGAGGTTCAAGCTTTCATGGGGGTTATTAAATTTGTCCATAGGTTTTTTCCAGATTTTGTTGTGATGGTCAAGCCACTTCATAATCTGCTTAAGCAAGATCACTCCTTTTCTTGGACAGATGATGTCAAAAATGATTTTGAAGGAATCAAGAGAGGAATTAGCTCCGCTACAATTTTGGCGAAGCCGGACTTTGAGAAGGAATTCACGATATATACTAATGCCATCGAGGAAGCAATTTAGGTTATCCTCATGCAAAATGATGACCAAGGTAATGAAAAACCAGTAGCTTACATGAGTCAAAGTTTGTCTGATGATGAATTTAAATATTCTTTTATACAGAAACATGCTTTCGCTCTTGTTAAAGTTGCTGAAAAGTTTCGCCAAATCATCTTAGGTAAGCATATTGTTATCGGACTTATTGGTAAATGCGAACGTAAACATATCTCCCTAGATCCACCTAGATCTAGAACAAAACATAACAGAATATGATGTTTTCCCTAAGCTCTAATCATTGATTTTACTATCTAACAAGAGATGGGCAACATATCGTTTAAATATCGCTTCCTCTTGTCATTGTCGTCCTAGCTCCACTCCAGTGCTCCTGTGATATTTGATTTGCAAGGGAACACAAGCCAACCAAAGTGAAAGCAATATAATATACTCAATGAGAACTTATGAATTTGATCAAGGAATCATACAATAAAACAAAGCGATTTTTATGGGAAAGAAACATATCACTGTATTCTAAATAATGAAAGTGGAGATTACAACCAAAGCCTTGATGTTGTAAGGTCCCCTTCCGATGAACCTTTGCTCCAACAAACACACTTTCTCCAACCTTGAATGAAGAAGATCCACAATGACTTGATAAAATTAAATGAATCCCTCAAGCATGAACTGAAGTAGAATTCCTCATCCAATTCTTAGCCTATTCAATAATAATCTTGCTTGAATCAACCTTAGCCTTTTCCATGAGAAATCCCTATTTATATAGGGGAAAGAGAAATGGTTGAAGAAATTATGATGATCCCACCAAATCAGAGAAGCGAGTAGGATCCCAACCATACAGATGCCACCTCATCTTCTAGAAGATCCCCTTTTAGAACTTTCATGAAGGTCAACCTTTTCTTATCCTTTTGACATCGTCACACCCTAGTTGTAGAGCAGCCTACGGAGACGTCGCAAACTAGTTTTACGGCAGAGTGCGACGACCAGGCATCATCACACCCTACTTATGGTGCAGCCCACGACAACCTTCCTTAATAGGGTTTTTTAGAAGAGAAAACCAATCACTTTCCTCATGGAGAAAGGATATTTTTGGGAACATGAACACATGTTGTCAATGGATCACTATGATGAGCAAAATAATGTGTAACATAATTCTTCCTGAAGTATGATATTGGAATTCGTGACAACCGAAATACTTTGTAGAATGTGTGTGTCGGAAACAAAGAGAGCACCAGTCGGGAACCTGCAAACAGTCAAGCATCAACATAATACTATACCATTATCTAAGGTAGGCATTCCCATACTCAGATTACAAAGTGGAAAATGAGTCATAGCCACTAAATATACACTATGGATCCATGTCAAGGTGAATCGGCATAGCCACCCAGAATACACTGTGGATCTATGCTCTAAAATGACTCAAATTCGGATATAGCCACGAGACATATAAAGTGGATCTATGTGTCGATACAAATCATGAATACTCCATCGCAGCCTGGACCAGAATGGTATGACCCAGGGTCTTCATTTTTGTCGTCCCTATGTATGAATCTAACCATGCGATTACAGGTGTTGAAGTCGAACATGATATAAACCACTTGATTATCGGTCAATGATGAGAACCTTTAACAAGTGCGAGGGAAATCACCATTGATTTCAATGAATCTCCAAGGTACCCCAGTACAATCCAACGAGTGTGAATAAAGGAGTTGAAGTCGAACAATTGAGGGAATCTTCCAGTCAGAGGCCAATGATGTGAACCCACTGTCGAAAGCGAAGAAACCTGCCATTGAGGCATGCATGCTCTAAGGCACTGAAGGATTTCTAAGTCTTGTCCTCAGATAATGAGCTAAATTCGATAGGAAAAGACTCGTCACAGGAGGGCCTTGATGTATCCCCCATCAATGACACGAAATAAGTAACATATTTGAGATAGATCAGAGTATGAAAAGATTTGAAACTGACACAGGGAAGGCCGACATGGTAGAAAATTTATAACTGCAGATGGTCGACTTGATAAGAGGCTTATTAAGGCTAGACTTCTCTTGAACATATGAACAACATGACAATGGCCTTAGTAGCATTGACTCAAGGAGGACCCAACATACAGACATGTGGATGGTCAAACGAGAGACGAATGGATTTCCCAACCCGGATACAATGATGAAGGGTGTGTCATGTTAAAGAGTGACTATTAATGCCACTAACATGAATACACAGACACATTTCTTTCCCAAATTTTCCTCCACCATTTCTGGCGAGTACCTCTTTATTTTTATGCAAGCTTGAGGAGAATAACATATGCTTGTTGATGTGATCTCATCCGTCAAACGAGTCCCTCAGATTACTTTTAATGAACCCTAAGAAGGAGTGGTTCGGTCCCATATGAGTCTTTCGATGTTTGTTTAACAAGTCCAAAGAGAGAAAACTCGAGGGTTTTTCATGTTTAGAGAGTCTGAAAAACACTTAAAGAGGACTCCACAAGTTCTTTTTTCGTAAGTTAATATGATGAGACCAAAAAAGAGATAACCTATCACTCATTAAATGTTTTCTTCAAATATTTTTACGAGCGTGAAAAAAACAAGGTCGCTCGGCAATCTTTTTGTTTTTACTGAGCATGAAAAGAGCTTAAAGGATACTCCATGGGTTTCGTTTTTCATGTTACCATTAAGAGTACGAAAATATGACAAAATTATACTTGGTTACATTCTCATTGATTTACGAGCATGAGAAGGAACAAAACCTAAGCTCAGAGTTTTTCCTGAAAAACTCTAAAAGGATCTATTCATGCGACAAATGTATAAAATCAAACCAAAAGACGTATCCTTATTCCATACTTCACTCTTAGGTTTTTCATCTGCAAGGAACCAAACACTTGAAACGTCGTTATAACTTTAGGGTTTAGGTGGAATATATATAAAATGATACAAAAATAAAAATGAAAAGTAAAAAGGTAATAAAAATGGGAAAAACTTATTTTTACTATTTCATTGTTACTCTACCCAAACTTTGTTCCAAAACCCCCATTTTACCTCAATTTTCCACTGCAGATTGCGGGAGGCACGGTTGATCATTTGGCAAACGGTCTCTGCAGGACAGGTAATTTTCATCTCCTTCAACTTTTCATGGATTAATTTTTTCTTTTCATTGGTTAGAAATGGCTTTTTGGGTTGCATTTTCAAGGGTACCTACGTGTGAAGGTCGTCGCAGGTGCCTTGTATCGTCCCCTGCGACGACCCAGGGTCGTCGCAGGCGGCCTTTAAGCTGGCCTGCAATGACTCTGCATTGTACAGGCGTGCAGGCCTACGACGTGCGCAAATCAAAAAATGTTATTAGATTTATTTTCTAATAAAAAGTTTCCAAGGGGAAGATGAAGTTACTAATCCCTCTTTTATGTTCCATTGCAAGTCTTCATGGTAAAAAATGTTGGAATGGTGAGAGAGAGAGCATGAGGAGTAATATTGCATTGACGGGAATGACCCAAGAACGGTAAATGCCCTCCGACAGTGTGGACTGCTAAAAGTTTTCAAGATCCAGGGCATGAGGGCCCAGTTGAGGTTATTGGAATACTTAGTTCACATGTGGGATGTGAACCAACATGCATTCCGTGTGGGGGCACATATTCTAACGATAGATATCGAGTATATCTATTTGTTGACTGGTTTGTCTCACCGTGGGGCCCGAGTTACAATGACAGGTAGCAGGGGAGGTGGTGAGCCCATGAGTCACTATATTAGTGAACATTGCATACCCAGTACTCATAAACATAGCGGCAAGGTCGCTATCAGGGATGTCCATGAATTACCTCTATGGATTGTCCTCTACACACATGGCAGGGAGTGCAACTCCCCATATGGCTCTTCAGAGCTACTTCCAGTATGCGTTGGAATGCATGGAGCCCCGAGTTTTTAACTGGTGTGACAAGGTTCTCAAAAGCATGAAGAAACAACTAACCAAGTGCAGGAATGGTGACCTGAAACAATTCGGATACAGTTCGATTTTGGTGTCCTTCTTCCTAGAGAGGGTCCCATATTTACGCTTGCAGGTAGAGTGGGGTATACCTGCCCCAAATGATCCAAGAATGAAGAGGTGGTTCGACCTCATGGCACGACATGTGACTGGTCCTATCACCAAATATAATGATGTTTTCTTTGACTGGTTGAGGACCCAGATGCTTATGGTAGATGACTATGCCTATGTTGGTGTGGACTTCTAAGGTGACCTAGACTTGGTTCTTCCGGAGGGTTCCCAATGGGGCGACGTAGGTAAGAAGTACGTTTTGTTTTTATAACATTTCTGTGATTTTTAATATAATTTTTTTTATGTGTTATTTATCCGATACCTAAACAAATGCTCTTTTGATGATGTAGACGTGGGACCTTACCAACCTCCAGGTTCATCCCCCATCTAGAGGCGAGGGGAGAGAGTTGACGTAGCAGGAGTAGTTGTTGTTGACTGTGAGATTCTGGAGAAGAATCTAGAGGGGCTTACAATGAATATCCTGGATGCCTCCATCGACGATATCCCGAGGCATTATCAACGCCATACAGTGGGTGTGTTTGCTTCCATCGGTCGATTGCTTCGCAAGTTAGCACGGACAGTCGCATGTTATAGCGAGCATCATCCTTGATGTTCTATTTACATATGAAGCCATGTGCTTCACATTTTTGATATTTTGGTCTTCAAACAAAAACACTTTTTGTAACACTTTAATCGTTATATATATATATATATATATGAGGCTTCTATCGGCTTAATTGTTGTATATACAAAATGTGATTGAATTTTATAAATTTCTCAAATGTCTATCTAACACATAATTGGATAATGCGTTTGTTAATGTTTTTAAACATCTAGGAATGTGTTGATATTCAATGTAGTCAAAATAATGTTCCAAGAGACGAATTTGTAAATATACCCTTAACAATGTAGAACTTCGAATGGAGTAGACATTACTCAACTGTAAGACTACTAACTGTGAATCGAGTTGTACAATGAGATGATGGATTTTGAGTGAAACAACGTCAGTCAATAATTCGATGACTGCATTGTATTCCGCAATATTGTTGGTTGCACGACCAAGGCAGACTCCATGTAGACTAATGAATTCATCTGTAGGTGCATAGATTTCCCAAGCATAAGATGCTAAGTTCTGAGTGTTGCGACCAGTGCCATCAGTGAAGCCAATGTAGGGTAGCGAAGACACCGACATCTAGAAACCAAGCACAATGCAAGGTAAGCAGTTGAAGGTCGAAACCAAACAATGAAAAAGCACACAAGAGTATGATACACTAAAAGTGCAAGCACTCGTGCAAAAATGACTTAAGCATAGTACTTCTTTAAGTAAATCCCATTTCTAGGTTCACTCAAAGGGATTCCATCATAACCAACTAGCTCATAGGCTCCCTTCTCAAACACACGTTTGACAATGTAAGGACCTCACCACATGGCCTCGAATTTACCAGCCCTTAGCAAATCATGATCATGTTCATAAAGGAGAACTAGATCACCTTCAGAAAAAACGCGTGGCTTGACATGCTTGTCGTATTGGGATTTAACATGTTTCTTATGAGTTTCAATAACTAGGGTGGCATCATGACGAGTTTAGTCTAGTTGCATTAAATACAAAAGGCACTCTTCTTCAGTAGAGGTATTGGGGAGAAGTTCAAAGACCAGTTTCAAAGATGGTATTTCACATTCAATCAACAAGATAGCCTTGATACCATAAACTAGTTGGAAAGGCGTAAATCCCTTGGCAGACTTGATAGATGTCTGATAGGCCCATAATGCTGAGAACAACATTGTGTGTCAGCTTGTCTTATGAATTCCTATTATCTATCGAAGCATAGTAATGAGAACTTTGTTGATTGATTCAACTTAGCCATTGGCTTGTGGGTAATAGGGGGTTGAGTTTTCAAGGCGAAGACCCAACTTTTCAGTAAGTTTCGACATCGTGAAATTATGAAAATGACTAGAGTGATCAGTAACGATAGCTTGAGGGATACCAAACCAAATAATGATATGATTGAATATGAACAATATTGCAGTTTTCCCGGTGTTATCAAATGTAGGCATCACCTCGGCCCATTTAGTGAAATAATCCACAGCTACAATGATGTATCCATGCCCCTCGGTCGAGTGAGGGTTACATGTCATGAAGTCAATGCCCCATTTGGCAAATGGACCAACGAAAACTACAGGATGTAAGGGAGCATGATGATATCTTGTTATTATAAGTTTGACAAGCATGGAATTTTTGAACAACAGTGATGCATTCCTTGAACAAAGAAGGCCAGAAATAATGCACTCATAAGATCTTTTGGGCAGTGGCATACCCAGACATATGACCGCCACATGCTCCAGAGTGACAGTCATTCAAATCTTTCTCAGCTTCGTCGTAAGTGAGACATTGTCGGAAAATGGAGTCAATACCGTGGCGATAAAGGGTATCACCGAGAATGATGTATTGTCGAGCTTGATAACGTATGCGACGACAATCTGTACTAGATAGATCGGGCTGGAAAGTTTGAGTCTGGAGATACATAATAATATCTCCATACCATATGTCATCACAACTGATCAGAAAAAGGGATTCATAAAGTAAGGAATCCACTGCCACGTTTTATATCTCAGTGGAGGGAAGGTCACATATCAATTCGGCGAAAACCAAAGATTTCTTAGACTTAGTGCATTAAAACTCTAAGTCAAACTCCTAGAGAATCACTATCTATTTGTAATACTTGCCCCCTAGCAATTGTTGCGTAAGGATATGTTGCATGGGGTTGCAATCGGAAATAACGATGGTTCGGTGTAATAAGATATAATGACGAAAACGTTGGACAACTTGAACAGCTGCCAAAGCCAGTTTCTCCACATGTAGGTATTTGGTCTCGGTAGTGGTGAGACTCCGACTCAAATAGTATATGACATGTTCATCATGTGAATCATCCTCTTGGACTAAGACCATGGCAATGGTAGAGTCCGAAGAAACTAAGTAGAGGAAGTAATCCCGACTATAGTCATGGGGAAACAATAATGGTGTATGGATTAAGGCAAGTTTCAAAGCTTGAAAGGCTTTGTTAGCAGTATCGTCCCATACAAAATCATAACCTTTCTTGAGTAGTTGAGTGAATCCTTTCGTCAGTTCAGCGTAATTGGGGATGAAACGACGTAAAAAAAATTCCTTTCCCTACAAACTTTGGAGCTGGCGGAGTGTAGAAGGAGGAGGTAGATTAGGGATAGCCTCAACCTTCAAATGGTCTACATGAATCTCATGTATTGACATGATAAAACCAAGTAGTCATCGAGATTCCACACAAAAAACACATTTGTGTGGATTTAAGCGGATACGGTAATAACGACAACATACGAAAATGGTTGTCAAATGTGTCGAGTGATCTTGGTGACGCATGGAATGCACCAATAGATCATCAAGATAGGGTTTCACAATGTGCTTAATATCGTGGAAAGCATAAGACATAGCACATTGAAAATTCGCGCCAACATTCTTGAGACCAAAGGGTAATTTCTGGTAACAAAAGGTTCCCCAAGGGAAAATAAAAGCGGTATTGTGTTGGTCCGCAGGTAAAATAATAATTTTATTATAGCCAGAGAAACCATCCATCAAAGAGAAGATTTTGTTTGTTGGCACAGTTGTCGACGATCGGGTCAATGAAGGGGGTTGGGTAATTGTATTTAGGACAAGCCTTATTGAATTCCCTATAATATAAACAAACGTGGATTGTACCTTATTTCTTATTCACCAGAACTAGATTGGATACCCAATCAGTCAAAGCTATGCGATAAAAAAAGCCAACTTTAAGAAGTTTTTCAACCTCAAGCTTGATAGCAGCAACTTTGCATGGGTGTACTGGGCGAAGTCTCTATTGAATGGGTTTAGTGTCCGGGCATGTCTTAATTTCGTGCACAAGAACATCAGGATCAATACCTGGCACCTCTTCATAACTCCAGGAGAAAACATCACATAATTCTGGGAAAAGGGCTTTATATGTGTGGACCTCGTTAATAGAACACGAGGCCTCGATATGGACATTCTCCATGACTTTGGGTTTAATGGATATGTCGAGAGGGACGATAGGTGAAATGTTTCTCAAGTTCCCTTCGTACAAAACATCATGCGTTGACTCAAGAACTGAAGAAATAACAAAAATAGTCGATGGTGTCGAAATCCATTAGTAACTCTCTATTGTGTCGCATTCGAGGAAGAGAATGGAGTGATGATGCCCATCATCCCAGGGAGTGTCTTCCATAGACATGACAGACATGATCATCTCGTCCATAGGAAAAATCACATGAAACGGATTGGGAGATGAATAACAGAGAGAAGGAGAGGAGGGGGTTGTCGATTGAATAACGTGGCAAGCATATTCGACCAACTAAAAGGCATTTGGTTGTCATAACGGAGGTAATCACCAGGGCTGGGTACTACGCATGGGTCACATGAGTCGGGGGTTTCACGAACATTGGTGGATATCACGTTAATAGAGGCAATAAAAGGAGGAGGAATATCGAGTGGTGGGATTGGAAAAGTACCCATCAAAGTTGAATCTTTCAAAAGATCCATGCCGACATTCTCATAGCTAGGAGGTGTCTTCAAAATGAAGGGAACATTTCTAGTATGGGAATCAGAATTAAAAAAGGCCAGTTGATCAACAATAACGACCTTTCCTTGATGCGGAAAACATACCACACGGAAAAGGGTAGACACAATTGCACGCATGGAATCAATCCAGCTACGACCAAGTAAAAGGTTATAATCAAGAGGTGCATCGAAGACCTCAACCTCAACATTGTCCAATTTACCTTCCAACGTAATAGAAAACGATGGAAGAACATTGTAGGGTTTAAAGCCTGTACCATTGAAGGCCTTAAGTGTATTGTGTGATTCGGTGAGGGTAGGAGAGCCAATGGATTTCCAACAAGTGACGGACATGACGCAAGTCGAGGCTCCTTCATCAATAATTGTTCTACAAATATTCTTGTTTTCAACAACAACTTGGATCTGAAAAGATAACTGAGGAGGAAGCCTTGGAATGTGATCTTCCAAGTCAAAGATTATGAGATTAGTATATGTGGGATCAATTCCACCGATGGCCTTTAACAATGCCTTCCATTGAGCTGGGAAACTTTGAAGGAATCTGAGATCTGACATCGTAGAGGGTGATTGCGCAAGGTCTTCTACAATACTGTAGTTTTGGGCAGCACGAGTGTGAGAGTTGAACACAGACTTTCGAACAATGCTCTTAGGAGGAGGGTGAAGAACTATATCGAGACTTGGTATTTCGAGATGAAGAGGACCATTGGGAGGTGAAGTTGGGGGAGAAGGTTGAACCAATGAAGGTGATATATCATCAACTTTCTCTTTTGACAGAGAGTAATCTTTGGCTCGAGTTACGACGACAACTTCATTCTTTTTAGAATCACCAGTACACATAAGGACATAAGATGAGGTAGAATTAGAAGCTTGGTCATGAATGACCAATTGGGCTTGTTGTTGAGAAGGGAAAGGTTGTGACAAAATGACAGGTGTAGACGGTTTCCCGGACCCTTGGAGGAACTTAGTAACTTCGGCACATCTTGGACAATCTTTCATGTAATTATCATCACCACAAATAAGGCAAGGATAACAAGGTTTACATTTATCTTTCTCATCAACGGTTTTTGTTTTGGATTTATTAGATTGCGGATTATTATTCTTGTCCTCCTTGTTCTTACCCTTCCCTTTCTTTTTATTATGATTTTTCTCGGCAGGCGTGGATTGAACAGAATTAACTTCAGCAGTCTTACCGGTGGAAGGAGTAGGAGTAGGATTACTTTGTGCATTGGAATTATTAGATTTGGGATTGTTCTGACTGGCATGCAAAGACTGGGTCTTAGCATGAAAGGTGCCAAATACACCATCAACAACATGAGAAGTTGTTAGAGGGGTTGGAGTAGGGTTGGTTGAAGGACGAGGAGCATTAGGGATCAAATTGTAGAGTGTGCTTGTTTGCGAATAAACGAGATCAAGATACTGAGCATGACTAATCGCTTGTTCTTCAGTGACAACACCACCCATGGTGACATCACAAGCGATGAGTCCAATGAGTGATTTGGTAAACCACT
Source organism: Picea engelmannii (assembly GCA_009831015.1). Lineage (NCBI taxonomy): Eukaryota > Viridiplantae > Streptophyta > Pinopsida > Pinales > Pinaceae > Picea > Picea engelmannii. The sequence continues at coordinate 129,868 of ML801915.1, read as the reverse complement.
CGGATAATAGTTGATCGGGAAGAGGAACTTTTATTAAACGCATTCTTCTCCTCCACTCATGAATGTGATCAAAGATATGAGTGGACGATGATTGCTTGAAAGAACTCAAAATTTCAGTTCTTGTCTCGTATCGAATTGGTAGCTAGTAATGTGTCAGAAAGGCCATGGCTAAGGTGTTAAAGTCATTGAAGAAACCTCACGGTAACTCGATGTACCATTTTGTTGCCGAACATATGAGAGTCTGTTGGAAAAGTCGTAATCTGATGGATTCATCCATCAAGGAGTTGGATGAAAACCACAGATGAAAAGTCATAGCATGATTATTCGGATCTTCTCCTGCTCAATCGTCAAATTTAGGAATGTCGGACAGTAACTTTGCCAGTATGACAGGCCAATAAGGAGAATGTAAGATAGGATCATTTAAAATCCTAGACAGATTAGGCAAATCCAAAGTGGCTAGGAAAGGCAACTGTCGGTTCACTTGTCGAAACTGGTAGTTTTAAGGGGGGAAGTCCCATAGGTATACCAGTAGGATCGTAAGCAATCTGCAAATAATTGGGAAGTCTTGACAAACATGGTTGTGGAGGATTTTGAGGCATACAGCCTGCAAGGTTGGGTTGGGTAGAGGGGTCCCTTGAAAAGGGACACTAGATTGAATGCCCTGACCCCAAGTGGGATTCAAGGAACCTAGATATGGTTGACTGAAGTTAGGGGGTACAAAAGAGTTAACTTGAGGGTGTTTCCCCCCAGACTATTGTAGCTTTCCTTGGAAAGGAATATTCAAATGTTGATATTGTAACACAGGTGTGTTCTATCCATAAAGTGGGTTATGGAATCCAACCCAAGGTTTCCCCCCAAGTTGGGGTTGTGCCCCAATTTGAGTTTGACCCTCAAATTGAGGTTTTCCCCCAGCTTGAGGTTGACCTCCAATAGGAATCTGGTAACCAGAAGTGATAGGAAGACCGGTGCCTCCAAGAGAATTGGAGCCACTCGGACCAAGATGGTGAGATCCTCCTAGCAACGGTGTAGGAGGAACATAAGGCCCTTCGAAGAGTACCCAAGGGGGTGTAGGAACAAACTGATTTACAGCGTTATACCCAGGAGGAACAAAAATTCCAAGCCCTCCGGATGGAACCTGTGTAGAGATAGAAACAGAAGTATTCAGGGCTCGATACCCAGGAGGTAGTGATGGATTTGGTCTAGATGGAAGTGGTGTTCCAATCGGAGCTTGGGTAAAAACCACATTTCCTATAGAAGCTTTGGTAGCTCGTGGGACCATAGAATGGGCCATCTGGACAGGAAGGATCAAGTTATAACTGACCAACAATTGGTCTGAAACGGTGGTGACACTACTAGTAGTACCAGTAAAGTGGTCTAAGGGTACCATATAGGTAACAGATCCCTCAATAATTTGTGATGCCATAGGTTGATCAGGACTCGCTCCTAGGTTACCGTACAGATCATGTAATCTAAAAGGGAAGAAACCAAAATTATAAGTTCCAACAGTGTGAGTCGGGGTCCTAAATGATTCACTTTGAAAAAGTGGATCCTCTACTCTAGATCTTGCGCTAGGTCTAATAGGTACTTTAGTATCATCAACAAGAACAATTTCTCCGGATGAATTCACCTAAGGTATACGTGGATTTCATGAAACACTCAATGTTGGATTGATAGGGAAGAAGAAAGCCTCTAAGGAGTCTGAAACAATTCAAAATCCTTCCAAAGAGTGTGTGCTTCCAACTTCAGAAGCAACTTCGTGGTTGACTACTCCTTCATGAGAGCCTTCTGGTGAATTAGGAAGCAAAGGTTGGTAGCCTTCTAGATCTTCCAGGGGTAGCCCTTGCATCCTACGTGAACGACGAAGGCCGATGTTGGTTGAATTGAGTAAAGACCAGAAAAAATTTATGGCCAACTATAGAAAACAAACAGCACTCGCTAATAAAATATAGGAATCAAACCAAGCAAACAAACCTTCTTATTTCAAAGTCACTAGTTGATAATGAAATCCAATTCCACGAAATCAAGACAAGAAGGGGTTGGGATAAGCGGGTGGAAAAGTTATGTTGATGACCTGCTTAACAGACTTACACCCTAGTGCAAGCTCCCACACATAATCGTGGGTATACCCTCCAAGGAGCCTGAGTGAGTTTGGCCACCGTCAATTCCAGGTACCGTGAAGACTTGACCCTCCACAGTCACCTCGTGTAAAAACCCTAAAGAGGTAGGATACTAAGGTTACCAACTACAACAGTGATTCCTGGGGAAACAATCGACAGTCTGATCCACACGCAAAGGCAGGGTATCTCTTCAAGTGACCCCCAATAATACACGCAAACTCTAAACCAAGACCAACAAAGCAGGGTGAGTAACTCTGCTAGTCTTAATGCGACCTCAACTTTGACCCTTGTGTGAGAAGGGCTTCGCGGGACAAAGTGTAGCAATTGGATTTGAACTCTCCCTATCACAAGATACTATTGTGTGTTTTGATGCTTTGGAGAATGTGCCTTGCAACCTATTCCAAAGTGCTATCCTAGCTAATGTTGGTGAAAAACATCCATAGAAAATAAAAGTTACTAATAAATTTTAAATTTACGTTGTGTTTTAGAGGTTGTTGCTTACCCAAAAATGGAGATGGAAGTGAAATTGTTGATGTTGTGACCTTGACCCAATAAAATGAAAAAAAAAATATGAATGTGCAATTTTCAATTCAATGAGCTCTAGTTACAGTAGGGAGAAGGTATTTCTTTCGAAGTACAACAAGCTACTAATTGCAATTTCTTAATTCTGAATGAACACACTTCCAAATAATCATGAACTACAAATTTTTCAATTTCTTCTCTTTACAAATGTTTCAAAGGTAAAAAATTTCTTATAAGGGACTACTAAAAGAACAAATGAATTCAATTCTTCCTTTCCAAGACAAAATCAGAGATGTGATAACGAAATGAAAAATGCAATCCAAGAAAATAAAGACACTCTCAACACCATTCCCAAATCAAATTCACAATGTAGAAAAAAATGAAAAAGACAAGAAAAACTTTTGACATAAGCAAGCAAAAAGTGTTTCTAAATCAGCAAACAATCCGACAAACAGAATGAATCCAAAACTCAAAACAAACCAAAGACCCTTTGTCAAACTAGCACTCAGATGAAGGTCTGAGATTATGTCCTTGTGACAATAAGTATGAGCAAAAACTTGAAAAAATGCAAAGAAAGGATTTCAATCACTGAAAACCAATCAGAAGCAAGCTTCAAACTCAGGAATCAATCAATCATGGGCATAGGAAGTTCACCCTGAGATACTAAGGAAAATTTAGGCAGTAAAAGACAAAATGACTCGCTCCATAAAAATTTACAGGAGTCGTCGCAGGTTGGGTATGGGACACAGTGCGATGAGCTGAAGTCATCGCAGGCTACTAACAGAGCACAGTGCGACGTAGCCACACTGAAATGCACAAGCAGAATGCGATGTTTAGGTATCGTCGCAGGCTGCCAATAGGTTACAGTGCGATGATCTTTGTAAATTTGGAAAATTTGGAAGAAATACAAAAAATCCAAAGGAACTTCTAAACCAAGGGATTCTAACTGGATCACCCACATACTCAGAGAATGAAAAATATCAGAGGAAGGCAGGATAAAGGAAAATGGGAAGCAAAAAATCAAAGGAGGTCATATCCCCAATATGGTCGCTAATTTTGTTATGCGACTTATCGGTAATGAGGACATAAACAAATCTTCCTAGATCCACCTAGATATAGAACATAAAAGAACAGAATATGACGCTTTCCCTAAGCTCTAATCATTGAGTTTACTATCTAACAAGATATGGGAAACATATCGTTTAAATATCTCTTCCTCTTGTTGGTGTCATCCTAGCTCCACTCCAGTGCTCTTGTGATATTGGATTTGCAAGGGAACACAAGCCAACCAAAGTGAAAGCAATATAATATACTCAACGAGAACTTATGTATGTGATCAAGGAATCATACAATAAAACAAAGTGAGTTTTATGGGAAAGAAACATATCACTGTATTATAAATAATGAAAGTGGAGATTACAACCAAAGCCTTGATGTTGCAAGGTCCCCTTCCAATGACCCTTTTCTCCAACACACACACTTGCTCCAACCTTGAATGAAGAAGATCCACAATGACTTGATAAACTGAAATGAAGCCCTCAAGTATGAATTGAAGTAGAATTCCTCGTCCAATTCTTAGCCTATTCAATAATAATGTTGCTTGAATAAACCTTACCCTTTTCCATGAGAAATCCCTCTTTATATAGGGGAAAGAGAAATGGTTGAAGAGATTAGATGATCCCACCAAATCAGAGAAGCGAGTAGGATCCCAACCATACAGATGCCACCTCATCTTCTAGAAGATCCCCTTCTAGAACTTTCATGAAGTTTGACCTTTTCTTAGCCTTTTGACATCATCGCACCCCAGTTGTAGAGCAGCCTACAAAGACATCGCAAACCAGTTTTAGGGCAGAGTGCAACGACTAGGCATCGTCGCACCCTGCTTATGGTCCAGACTGGGACGACCTTCCTTAATAGGGTTTTTTAGAATAGAAAGCCAATCACTTTCCTCATGGAGAAAGGCTCTTTTGGGGAACATGAACAAATGTTGTCAATGGATCACTATGATGACCAAAATAATGTGTAACACATATGTTGGTAAAAGTCCCTTTACCTGTTGTCGAGTTTTTTCTCTCACAGACTTATCTTTCAGGGAAGCTTGCACATTAATTGGCTTTCCAAGATCTTGGAGCACGATTTAAATATCGTGAATTCTACCACTATTAAGGGACGTGACTTATCCCTTCACTTAGCTCAGCATGCTGACAATAATGAAGAAATTGATGAACATGATAGTTCCTTATCAGCACTATTCTACATTTATAATCAAATTCTTCCTGTGTCCGAACATCCTTGGTATAAGAATATAGTTTACTACTCACAAAACCAAAGATTCCCATACGGCTTAGACACTCATCAAAGAAGAAGACTCGGTCTTGAATCCACAAGATACGTTATTATAGGAGACTTCTTGTTTCGAAGATATGTTGATGGTGTGCTACTTCACTGTGTAAACGATGAAGACGCACATAAGTTGTTATAAGAAATTCATGGTTCTTCAAATTTTGTCATTCATGTAGGACGTCATTTTTCTACTAAAACCATTGCTTTCAAAATTATTAGAAAAGGATATTATTTGCCCTCAATCTTCTGTGACTCTTATGTTTTCTCAAGATCTTGTGACAAGTGTCAAAAATTTGATGGGAAAGAACGCCTTTCAACCATGCCATTACAACCTATCCTCCTAGACTTTCCCTTCTCAAATTGGGGATTGGATTTTATTAGTACTATTAACACTCCATCTTCAGCAGGACAAGTATTTATTTTGGCAGCAACAAACTATTTTACAAAATGGGCTGAAGCTGTCCCACTTAAGCATTCAACAGACGATCAAGTAATTTCTTTCCTTGAAAATAACATCTTTTCCAGATTTGGTCTTCCATTGGAAATTATTGTAGACAATGGTCTCGCTTTCATTTATGCTAAGTTGACCCAATTTTTAGCTAAAATGGGGGTTAAACATTTCACCTCATCGGATTATTATCCTCAAGGAAATGGGCAGGCTGAGTCTACCAACAAAAATATGGTGAGAATCGTCAAAAGTCTCATCGAAGATAATCCTCGTCAATGGCACACTCTCCTCACTTACACCCTTTGGGAAGATCGAACTACCACCAAGGTAAGCATCGGTTGCACTCCCTTCCAACTTGTGTATGGTCAACAAGCCATCCTGCCTACTGAGATGGAACTCTCTTCCTTAAGGTTGATGCTACATATCGAAGAATTAAATTCTCTTCATGTTTCACAAAGGATAAATGCATTGTTAGCTTTAGAGGAGCAAAGGATGTTTGCCCTGGATAATATAAGAAAGAGACAACAAATTGTTAAGAAGTATTTCAACAAGAGTGTCAAAACTGTCAAATTTAAAGTCAATGAGAAGGTACTGTTGTGGGATTCAACACACGTTGATAAGGGAAAACATTCAAAATTTAAAAAATTATGGTTGGGTCCTTTCAAAATCGTTTTTGTCTTGGGTACTAACTCTTACATCCTAAAATATTCACAGGAGTGATTGTTCTCCTACAACACTAACGGTTCTCACTTGAAACATTACGTGGAACCAACCTGAAAAGTTTTAACGTTGTTTGGATTTTTTGTATATTAGTAGTCTAGCTCTGCTTTCATTTTCCCACTATTTTTCATTTCTGCTTTTTGATTTCTACATTCCTTTTGATAAGCTTCATGCTGCTGTTACAATTCTGTCTTTTTATTTTTTGTTGTTTTAAATTTTGCAATTTTAATCCTGTCTTAATTTTTATTGCTTTTTCATCTTTTATTTGATATTGGTCAAGAATAAGATGTTGGATCAGTTCTGCCACAGTGACACTCCTGCAAGATATTGTTAGTCAATAACAATCAAGCTTACACATCTGTTACAATGTTCCCCCTGAAAGCACTTGAATTTCTTATCTGCTTCACTGTTGTCTTATAAAAAAATTGGTTATCTCCCGCTTCTGATTTCCATTTCTTCATCCATTTGAGAGTTAAAAGAGTAAGTCCATAAATCTTTCTCCTTGAAGTAAAAAGAAAATTCTGGTTGAATGATTATGCATACAGGGATAAACCCCCTCATACTTAACATTTTTAATGAGTTATTCCCAAATTCCCGGTCATTTTTCCATTAAATCCACTCACTTCCCCCTATTGCATAATCATTTTGGTTATATTCTTCTTGATTTTTCACTCTTGGTATACGAAACCATGTGTTCTGAGTTCTTAATCTGTTGGAAACATATTTCCCTGTGGAGTCGCCAGTTTGTTGACGATAACAATCGCAACAAGGTTTTCGCCCGCAAATTAGTGTTAAAGCCTACTATTTAAACTAAGCTAATGATATATATAATACTAGTAGGTGGTATCCCCTTGTAGATTGGAAGATCAGAGATATTGTTACACATTTTATGTTGATGTTCGATGATGCTTACAAGGTTCGACATGATTGATGGTGAAATATTGGTTTTATTTGCAACATAATGATAGATGGATAAGGCATGTTATGTGTTGGTACTGTTTCTCTAAACTCTATATTCCATGTCATGATGGCTTATGTTAACTGTTATTACAATGCTATTGGTGCCATGATTTACTACATGTTACACTTTCACAAGACACATGTTAGTCATAACAAGAGATAAAAACAATATGAAAAAATCCAAGAAAGAGGCACTAAACTATGCTATACTATATTATATGAATTTGAAATTTAAAAGGGTTGATGTTAGTCCTAACTAGCAATGTTAGTGGATATACGATGTTATTGATTTATATGAAGGCGCATCTGATATACATTATGGTATGTTTGGAAATGGTTAATGTGATATCGGGTGGTGCATTTGGCAAGCAATGGATGTTAGTTTTGATGCATGGATTAATGGAATGGGTTAGTGTTGGTTGGTTGACGTGTACTACATAATTTAATGAGGAGAGGATGGAAGCAACATGCATTTACTGCACATCACTCCATACCTCTCCCACTGGATGTCAACCTAGCTTGACTATTGTTCATTTGATTTCCCTGTGTTTAAGCTCCGATATTCAGGCAAGGAAGAAATTGCTCAACCAACCTCGCATTTTTAAGGCCATTTGGTTACAGGTATGCTTTTTTTTCCATCCATGAACTCACTCTGTTTATGAAATAGATGTTGGCTCGATGATGTATTGGTCTGTGATTTTCTTGAGGCTCACAATTGTGTAAACTCGAGGTCTTTCTCTAGAATGGTTGTTTGTGTGTTATTCGTTACAAATGGAAAATTGGATGGTTGAAGTCACGATTTCATTGACTATTTTGTGTGAAGCAAGCCGTGATGGATCTCTATTATCTCTATGGGTTTTTGTTGGAGGGTTTCATTCGGTTTGGACTTGCTAGCACTCTCCTCATAGTCTTGTAACCATATCCGGTCGAATTTGGTGTTATGGGGTTGTTGTGTTTGATTTGAACCACCTTTAGGTCACTGCATATCGTTTTCAACCTGGTCATGGGCTCGTTTTATGTTATTGGTTTCTGTATAGTTGGTTATGGTGGCTATTATGCCAAGACGCTTGCTTTAGGGTTGGTTGTTATTACCTGGGCTCTGCATTTCTATCAACATTATTCCAATTTTTGGGGAAAAAATGAGGGTTATGCCCCTGTGTTTTTGGTGTTGGTTACTGGCTAGTAAGAAACCTATGCTCCTCTATTCATAGTCTCTCCTACCTAGGGTTGAACTGTCACCCTATCTTGCAAGCTAAAGGTTATGTGGCTTATGTGTCCACCGCATTGTCTCTAAGGGTTCTCACCTATTGTTGGTATGGTCGAATCTAGTCTCCCTATGTTGGCTCCACCAAGCGAACCCTTGATTATTCAGAGCCTGATTTTGATAAATGGAACCAGTTACACCCTGTCGGGTATTTTGTGACTGTCATGAGTTGGTGGAATAATGTTGATAATGGTTTTGATTATTGATATATCGTCACTGCATTATTTATTATAACAGTTGAATCGATTGCTCAACATGGTTTAATTGGTTGATTTGAGAAATGGAAATGGGCACACAGTCACTGCCTCTTGTCATAGAAATGCTTCTTGCATTATGCATTGGTCTATACAACATGGTATAAGTTGAGATGATGGTTGATGTTACTGTGTGTTTAAATTGGCCGATCGAGATTATTGCAATTTAAAGTATTGATAGTTGTAGCTTGGTTGTCTATTGTGTATGATTTATGGGTATCATGCTTCGTATCGTTTGATTGCACCATTAGAGATGGGAACAAGTTTTATAATAGTATGGTTTCATTGTAATTTAATTGTTAAATTGGTTAGAGGAATGAAATCAGGTACGTTTTTAAAAGAACTTGTGTTTGTGTTTGATTTGAGGAAATAATTTATGGACGGTAGGTAAGGTTTTGATGTTGAATAGAGTTGAAACAAATGATTGTGTGTTCATTGGGATTTTGTTTTGAATATTAAATGGAACAAATGAGAGGAAACATAATTCCTATACAGGATGTTTGTGAGGCACATTGATTTTGAGTATGATGACACTGTGTTAATTAAAGGTTTTAAGGATTTAAATGTGGACAGGGAACAAATGTTCACACACAATAAATTGTTTAATTGATCACGGTAATTGTTTAGTTGGTGTTGGATCGCTTGCATTAAATACATAATTGTTTTATGGATTACTTAATTGATTTTATGAACAATATTCACTCTTTTCCCTATCATCATTTCACTTTTCTCCTATTACAATCCCCTCACCTTCCCATATTCATTATCCATTCCATGTTCCTAGAATTTAATTACAGTTGATTGTGTTTTGTATGTGAGCAGTAATCATGATCTTTTCCCCCTCATTTTAACAATTTTCGCTCAATACAATCCCTCGCATATCCCGGAACCTTTGTTCACCCCCTGCTCATTGACAACTATTAAAAAAATTGTATGGATTGGATTGCATGAGTCTGATATGTTGTTGAGCCAAATTTTATTTCATATTTTAAAAGAGTTGTCATCTATGGTTATTAAAGAAACTATTTTCTAATCAATTATGCATACATGAATGATATTTTTCAGCAGAGGTAGCTATGGCAGATGTAACTAGGGGGGGGGGCGGGGGTAATTGGAATATGGGCCCTAGAAGGCCAAGATTCTCCATACACTTTGATGCAGACTCACAACAGTTAGGCCAACTATTTCAAGTTGGGTTTTTTAATTGGATTGGGAAAGGAGTGGTCCAACCTAGGAATGAAAGGCATCCCTTTCAAGCCCCACAGGTCCCTGGTATCCCCATGCCTCCTCATGTCTCATTGCAACCTGAAGTTCCCGAAAATGATGGATGGCAAGAGATTTTCCACCCGACAGTCTCCCAACATCGTGGCTGGCCTAATTTGTCTTTACATGATCCCCCGCCTATCAATCAAATTGTCCAAGATGCCCCTGTTCACTCACTAGTTCAGTCTTCCCATGCGAGCAAAAGGTTGAAAACCAAGGCCCACCATGCCCCTAAAAAAGGAAAATCCATTGTTTCCCCTTCCTTACCCTCCAATGACTCTGATAAATCTATGTCCTCTCACATGCATTTGAGGGATGATTTCTCTCATGTGATCATCGAGATTAGGCCTAAAGGTTCCACACAGCCTAAGGCAAATTCAGAGAGATCAAAAGGTGACAACAACAACAAGGGAAAGATTGCCTCCCAGAGCGGAAAATATGGATATTAAGTTTTTTTATTTATTAATTGTTGAGAACAGTTGACTTCTAAAATTCTGGACATCACATTATTTTTGGATATATGAGTAATATATTTTGGAAATAATTTCAATTATCATTGAAATAAATTGTGAAATATGAATGTGATGATGGGAGTCACAAGGAGGGATTTTTTGTTTAATTAACTAGTTGTGTTATGATTGTTAAAAGCTAAACGGAATCACAAGGGGTCCCACCTACTAGTTATTATTTATTAAAAAACCCTTATTATGATTTATTACTTTTCCCCCTTAACTAAAAAGTTAGTTGAGTTTTAGTTAACTTAACTAAATAAGTAGTTCAACTACTTCAACGAATTCTAAATGATTAAAGGCAAAAGGAAAGGGAGGAATAAAGGAGAATAGAAGGAGAAGCATACTAAGGTTTTCTCTTTGAGTTTTTTTTGAGAAAATTCAGTCTTCTTCATTCCTTAATCCATTAGATGCCTAATTCTTTTTTATGATAGCAGGGTCCTATTGTATACAACAAGATTCAGGGCCAAATTACATCATTCAGACACTTGTTTTTCAAAGGTGTTGATCTATCTTTGATAGTCTATGTAGACTTGTTTGTTTGTGAATTAGTTTTCATGACTGACAAAGGCTATTGTGCAGAGTCGAGTGGGCAGCAATCCATGGCAAGTTGATCCAACTTTTAAAGTTCAGTTTTTTTATTTTCTATCAGAAGTCATTTTGTATGTTTCATCGGGGACGTCTAAGTTTGACTTTGGTCCAAAACTTCCTCGGGAAATTTTGTAAAGAGAACGATTCTTTGATGAATTTGAATGAAAGAAAAGATTGCTTTATGTCTCATCTATTTTGATTATTGACTTGATGTCTTTACTTCTGTCTCTATATTTATTTCAACATCTGATATGTTCAGAAAATTACATAAATAATGATTTTTTTCAGCAAGATTTTATTTATAAAAAAACAACCTAAGCACTTGTAAACAATACTTGTGAATTAGGACATCAATTTTGATGGCTATAAACCTAGGGTGATATTCCCACCTACCTTACTTTAGCCAAGCAGGATCTGAAAATGTTTGAGTAAGATCATTTCATATATTTTCCTCAACACGCATGTGCCTTGATTTTTGTGCCTTGAATAAACCGATCATCAAAGATAAATTTCCCATTCCTATCATTGATTATTTGTTGGATAAACTACAAGATTCCCATGTATTCACTAAATTATACCTTCACTCTGGTTATCACCAAATCCAGATGAAGGAGGAAGATATTTCGAAGACTACTTTCAGAAATCATGAGGGACATTATGAATTATTGGTCATGCCTTTTGGCCTTTGCAATGCTCCATCCACCTTCCAAAGTCTTATGGATAAACTATTGAAACCTTACCTTTGGAAGTTTGTCTTGGTTTTCTTTGACGAAATCCTCTTTTAAAGTCGCACCTGGGATAACCATCTTCTTCATGTGTGTTATCACTCTGTAATTTCTTTGGGATGTATCAAAGAAACCCGGAGGTAACCAGAAACCAACTTGCATGATGGAATCTATCCCTTCCAACCCGGAGAGGGATCTCTCACAGATTTTCAATGAAATCATAAGCTAGGTCTTTAGTAAAAGATAAAATTTATGAAGTTTTTAGTCAAAGAAAAAGGAAATCCATTGGGCATGGGGTGAAAATAATAAAAATAATCAATATCGGGGACTGGTTGATCAGTATTTCAGGGAACAAAGGAAAGGTAGACAATGTTCTATAGTGAATATATCAATTATAGCATGGTAGCAGAAATGAAGAAATCAAAATCCCATTATATCAAGAGCATCTAGTTGTGGATGAATTCTTGATATAACTTTAGAGGAATAATAAACAATGGAAAATTGCTATGAACAAAGCACCAAAGTAAAGATGAATTATGAACATACAGTCTGAGAAAATTGAATAAGTATTTAACTGCACATGAGATGGAGCATCTAACAATGATGAATTCCAAACATATATCAATTTAAATACCAGCAGATTTATATATAAATGATAAATAGAGAAAAAATATCACATAAGAAAACACACATTGTAAAACATCATCGGCATGAATCTCTGCTATGAAAACACTCTATACTTCTATATTGATATCTTATTAAGCTCATAAATAAATAAAATCCAATACAAAAGAGTTTCCTTTTCTCCAGTCCCCCTTTGCTAATCAAAATTACAAAAATATATAGGAAGATTTCTTCTCCAAGCTGAGGAGGTCGAATTCAACCATTTTCCTTCATTTTTGGATCTAGTTACATCAAAATAGGAACAAACTCAAAATTGCATGCTAAGAAATAAGAATCAATTTGTTGGAAAATAACGGTCAAATATAACATAATATCTCTCGAATCACGATAGTTGTTACAAAAATGGGAGAGGTTTTTGGAGATGAATCCATGCTTGAGAAAAGCCTCTTCCGGGTTTTGAAAATTCTTGTCCAAATTCTCAGGATCTGTGCCCAAAGATAATAATTAAAACATGAAATCATTAAATATTTAAATCTGAAAAATAGGTTGAAAATATCCCTTCGAATTTTCCAAAATATGAAACCTGTGAAAAAATTGAGAGAGGATTTTGTTATTGGGTCCGTTCTTGACAAAAGACTCCTTGTTTTTGCAAAAAACATCTCCAGTTGTTCAAAACACGATCTTGAAGTTGAATGCAAAAATAACGTGCCCTGCAAACTTTGCGTAGTGAGGGTTCTTTTCGAGTTTTTCTTCACATGGGTGACCATTGTAAGGTGTCTGGAGGTTTTTACTTGCCATTATAATGTTCCAAATGATATGATGACTTGTCTCCTTGACATTCTTTGCATAGTATGCTACTGCAACTCACTGTCTAATTGTATGCTACAAGAGTTGCGTAGCAAATTTACACAATGAGTAGTTATTTTAGTTATCTTAAAAAAATTGGTCATTTTAAGGTAGTTGAGGCTTGTATGACCACTCTATTATCCCAATGAGATGTTGCATAGTATAAACCTGAAACTTCATCCCAAACATGTCCCTTTACTCCAATTTGCAAAACTTCAAAACTAATTTAGAGCCGTTGAACTTTTAATTTAACCCCATGTGTATAGCCTGCATAAATATATATTTGATAAAGCCACTGTGTTGTTTTTAGACTATCCTGAACATCCAAGCTACATTTATTATAATGAAGTACCTTATTTTTCATCAATTGTAACCTACAACACTTGCGTAGCGTGCTGATACAACTTGTTGTGCAACTGTGAGCTACAACACTTGTGTAGCGTGTTTGCATAATGAAATTTCCATAGTTGGTATTTTTTTATTTTCTCTCAAATGGGAAACTGGGTCAAGATGAATTTTGGTCAACAACTTACTATTATCATGATCCTTATACTGAAAAAATATGGGAAAAACCCAACTCACGGATCTTGAGAAAATTCAAAAATGGGTGTAGATGACGGTGGCTCATTTCTCGAAAATAGTGAATCATTTTGACATGACATTAAGTGAGATTATTCATATTACCTTCATGCATCTCCTATAAAAATTTCATGGCAAATGGGCACATGATTTAAGAGTTATGCTAAAAATACACTTGCGGAATGAGCTCGCTATGCAACTGGAAAGTGCAACACTTGCGTAGCGTGTGATCGCTACGCAAGTTTTGTTTTCCCTTGTTATGCAAACCTTTTGTTGATGGTTGAAATGTGATGTCCCAAGTCTATTGAAAGTCAAAACACCTTGGAATGTACCTGATCATAGCTTCAAAAACAATCCCCATGCAACATTTTGCAACACCCAAAAGTGATACTTGTATATTAGGGTTTGCATATTTTTGTACTTATACATAGCTGAATCTAGGTCATGTTGATAGGTTTATTAAGGGACTCTAAGATATATGCAGGTCATCAAACAAAAATAACCCATGTGCTTGATTCCAAAATGTGGATACATCAAACCCTAACCAGATTGCAAAACTAGGGTTTCTATGTACTCTGATTTCTTTCATATGAAATATGGCAGAAGTGTTGCAGGGTGGAAAATCGTGCCTTTAATGACTTGGGATGTTGCAGAGGTGACATGAATTAGTAAACTAGAATTGACATGACATTAGACTAGACAAGGATTAGGACAAGTGAATTTACCCCAATACATTATATGTGCTAACATTTGGCTCCTACTGGGGATGGCGTCCTCTCTGCGAGGTGACAAAGAACCCAAAGACCGGTGCATGATCCATTGGGTTGATCCCAAAATTCTATGCAACCTGCAAATTGATGTTCTCTAACCTGTGACCTTCTTCAACTTAAAACAAACTCACTCTTCAATATGAAAACCCAAACTCTATTATGAACGTTTCAAATTGAAAACTAAAAACTGAACTAAAAACTATTGAAAATAATGCTCAACCCTGTGAGCTTATTCAAATACATTCCTACTCTAGGTTGCTAATTTTTTTTTCAATCAAGTGAAGTCAAATACCCTGTGCAACCAAGTAAGTATCTTATCCATTGTTTGAACTCTTTGCATGCTTTTACTCAGAAAGAAAATGAATGGTCTCTGTGGTGCAAGCTCAAACAACAACTTGACTCCAACCCCAAAACTCATCTTTTCTGAAGAATTATATCCACTTACTAACCTCAAACAAATCCCCAAAATTTGTCACTTTGATGTCTCCAACAAAGATGCAAAAGGATCTTGAAAAATATGGTTAAATTCCCCTTGTTGCTCACCAAAGAGGAAGGGGCAGCCTACATCTGAAACTTTTTTTTATTCATAAACATAATAAAATATGCCAGCCTTTTCCTCCACAACAAATGATCTTTGTTCTAAATATTCAATATCAAGATCTTTCTCAAAAACATTAGCAATAGTCTAATCACTTTCCTCATCATGTATGTCAAAAATAAAACTAATGTATTTTGGGCATTCATCAATTGGAAACTCTTTTACTTGTGTGTTTATTCCTTCTTGAGAATCAACTAAGATTTGCTCTTAACCACCCGAGAATATTGGATTCGTATTTTCAAGAAATGCAACATTCTGACAGTTAACCTCACATTCAAAGGTGCTTAATACAAGGTACCCTTCTTCACCTTTTTCTGACTGTGAGGTATAATCATCATAAACTAGTTCATTGTCTTTACTTTCATCATCCAAAGAAGAAAAAACCTGATTTTCAGCATTAGGATCCTGGAAACATTTATGAAGGCACGTGCAATCATCATTTAGATCCAAAAAACCTATGTGATTTTCCATGCCCTCAAATTTATGTGCTTGATTAGTGACCTTAAAATCATTTCTCACTAACTCAAATGAATCAAAACACAAGGGAAAAGAATCACCTCCAATAGGTTCATGG